>JAOXOE010065393.1:0-71457 GCA_028565055.1 Phoeniculus purpureus
CTTCCCACGCGGGGGCTGTGATATTTCGGGCAGAGCCGCCCAGACACGGGCTCACGATGCGGCTTCCCGGCAGAAGCTGTGTGCGCGCCTGGGCGTACCCACGCACACACACAGACACGCACGGACAGACAGACACTTCTTTCCGCACTGAGGATTTGCCCTTCACACAACACAGAGACAACACAGAATTCAGCAGCCGGAGCCGAGAGAACGTGTCCAACTTAAGCAGCGAGCGGCTCCCCTGGAAAGGCGGCCCCGGCCCCGCCCGCCGCGGCGGGAGACGATGCGCCCGGAGAGCTGCAGGGCCGGGTCGCGCTCCCGCACCGGTCCCGCACCAGCCCCACCTCGAGGTGCGCAACGGGGCGCGGCAGCCGCGGGGCGGGAACCCCCAGCCCAGCCCAGCGGGGCCGGGGCGACGGCGGGGGGCGGGGAGGTAGGCGGCGGCCTCCCAGCTCCGGGCGGGTTGTCCCGCGTCGCTCTCTCCTCCCCGCCGAGAAGCCGCGGTGCGGGGCGCAGAATGGTGGCGGCGGCGGGAGCGACGCGGAGGATGCGCTGAGCGCGGGAGGCGGCGCGGCCGCGGTGCAGGTTAGTGGCGAGTTTCACCCGGTAGTCCCCGAGCCTCGGCACTGCTGCCAACGTCGGTCCCTTCCTCACTCGCCCCGCATCCCCGGCCGTTCCCCAACTTTTCCCCGCACCACTTCGGGAAACTGACCAAACTTGCGGCGGGGCCGCTCTGCGTCCCTCGTCCCGTCCACCCACCCTCTTCCTCTGGCGGCGCGACCGCGCCTCACCTCGGGGCTTCGCTCCCGGCCGGCGGCAGCAGCGCGCCCGGGTGGTGCCGCAATTAGCGGTGCCGGTCGGTCATCGGGGGCAGAGGGCAGGTGCCGCGCTCGGGGCCGGGCGCCCTGGCGCTGCGACGCGACCCCCGCCCCGGCCCATCCCGGCCCAGCCCCACTCGGATACGAAGCTCCGGGACCTCAACTTGAGGTGAGGGATGGAGCCGGCGTCCGACCGCCGCTGACTGCCTGAGGACGGGTCTGGCTTGGGTTTCCCTAAAAAATAATGGGATCCAAAGCGAACTAGTGGATAGGCGCCGGCATCTCGGTAGGCTGGAAATCCAGCTCGCACGGAGTTGGGTCTGTGCGCAGGCAGGAGCGGGAATTAAAGTGCTTACACATTCCTAGAGTTGGTCTGTAGGGAAACAGGGGTTTGCTCTAGGGCTGGTCCCTGTAGGGTCGCTTCTCGGCACGTCTGGCGTTCCCCTGCCCAGTGACAGTGGCAGCTCGGACTTTGCAATGCCACCTTACATCTCACCCCATCCTTGAGAACATAGACATGCAAAGCACGGCAGACATACAGCAAAGAATCCTCCTGTACAAGTGTGTTAGCACCGCTGTGCCAGTGACAGGTGAGCAGGCAGCCCGGGCCCCTCGCTGGCAGGTGGGATTCCCCAGTGCTGGCTGTGGAAGTAGCCAGGAACAACGCGGTGCCAGGCGCAGCCGTGTGGTTATTGTTTCCAGCTTTCTGAGGGGTGAGGAAAGCCCCAGGATTGTAATTGTATTATAATGTCACTTTCGGTGTGCAACTGACTTGTGGTGTGTCAGATTAACACACCTCAGCCCAGAGATGCTCATTTTTTTAAACGTTAGACACTTACTCTGGTATCTGGCATTTTGTTGCAAGATTTAAAAGTTGCTGCTCTTCAGAGAACAGGCTGTGTATAAACCTGAATGATCTCAGGAGCAAAAATTGGAAATGCAGGCTCTAAATCCATTTTGTTTATTAACGACACTCACCATTCGATGAGAAAGCTATCCCCGGTTTATCCCAAGAAGATTTCATTTTGTCAGATGCCTGGTGGCTCATCAATTCCTTTCATGTCCCTGGGATTTTCTCTTGCAGAAGCTGGCCACAGCAGCTCTCTGTGTTGGGGATAGCCATTAAGCTCTTCTTTTGAATTCATAAGCTTCGAAATTAAACTTTTGCTGACACCTGCTACCTAGCCTGGTTGAGCAGAATGACAGTGTCACTGGGGCTGCTGGAGCTCTGCCACTGAGCAAAGTAAATCGCACACAAAAATAGGTGTGAAGTGCATGGGCTAGGTCACCCAGCGATGCCGGGTAGCTCTGGGAAACTGACTACTGGAAATCTAATCAAAGGCTGCTTCTAAGAGAACAAACTTTGCAACAACAATCACAGGCAGGAATCAAATCCATAGAGTAGACCGCAACAGAGATTAATCATCATCATCAATTAACTGATGGAATCAAACAGAACTAAATGAGGGTAAACAAACACCCGGGTCCGTCCCCCACTCCCTACCGCCCCCTCAAAGCTAGTCCCGCCCTTATTTATCTGGTGTCAAGGAGCTCTCCTGAGTGCTGGTTTCAAATGCCAAAAAATTTAGCAGGTGTCATAACATAAGGTCAAGACTTAATTATTTATATGGAGACATCAATCATCGTGCGGGGATGATTTATTTATAAATCACCAGAGCTGTAAAATGAGCCTGTGAATTCTGATTTCCTTCTGCATGCTCCTGAAGGCGACCAGGAAGGTCTGAGCTGTGGCTGAGTGACCTTTGCAGCCTGGGGAAGTTTCTGCCTGGCCGCATGTGGAGGAGGCTTTTGCTGTGCCTTTTAAATCATGTAACCAAAACGTCACCAGGGAGATCTCATTTGCTACATCTCAGTAATGAACATTTACTGATTATGGATTATCTGGAGAATTTAGCTTTTTAAACATTATTCAGATTTTTATGTTTATGTAAGCTAATAAGACTGAGGAGATTCAGTAACTGCTCTTCGCCTTACGGTATTTGAAAAGTATGTCCGTTGGGCTTAGCTCAGCATCTTCCAGAATCACTTTTAAAATACTCAAATAGAATTTTTCTGCCTGAAAAAGACCCACCCTCTCTGTGCTCAGAGTATAATATACTCTGTGCAGAGTCTCATGCTCTTTGCTCACAATTAATGCCAAAAATCAATTTGCGAACGTGCTTTTTATGTTTCTGCTGATCACAAACAGGATGGCACAGTAAAAGCTTTTATTGCCATCTGATTAGTCCACAGTGGTGGTGAGTAAATAGCTTGGGCCAGTGCGGCTGCAGGACGCCTCTGCTGAACACAGCAGACACAGAGAAGTACCCAGGGTGCTGAGCACCTCCGAGGCTCAGTCTCACTCTCGGAGTCATTCAGACAAATTTTATCAGCAGAAGCAGGATCAGGCCTGTAGGTTTTCCAATAGTTGGGCCAAGTAACAGACACGCACACACGAGACATTCCTGAACCTCCTCCTCCAGGTACTGCTCAAGGGTTAATTACAGCCAGGGAGTCTCAAAGATTTGTCCATTTACTTATCTGGTAATAGAAATGGTGCCACTGATCTTATTGAGATGATTGTGTCTCAGACAAGGAGGTGATAAACTCAGACTGAGGGAACCTGAGGAAAAAGAAAGCAGAAGACAGGAGGAGAGAGATGGAAAGTTAATGTGAAAATGGACAGAGCTGGGAGACAAGGTTTCTTTGGCTCTCCTATCGTTATCTCGTAACACTCTGTGTAGAAACTCCTAAGCTTCACCATTAAAGAGGACTGTTCGGAGTATGAGGAGTATCCAGGGCAGCTTGTGATCCCTCTGAACTTCATGGCAGGACTCCATTTTGGCAAGAGCAAGTCAATAAGCTCTCCTGCACATCCATTATACTGTTCCCACTGATCTTAAAAGAAGACCATTTATCACTGTATGTCGGTGACAGAAATACTAAAATAATATTTCACTGGGTCCGTAAGAGGGTGTAAATTATGGGTTAAAGGATGGCTGAGCTGGCAATGTCTTCAAAGACCAATTAAGTCATAAAAAGTGTGGGAAAATATTTTTAGACCTTCACCAATCAGTGAGAAAATCAGAATTTAGCACCTGATTTGGTTACAAGATGTTCCTCGAGCACCCTCTGGATCTTGCCCAGAGCATGTGAAAAAAATGAAAGATTAATAGTATTCCTTGTCGGCAAGACCAGTCAGCTGCTTGTGTATTTTTATGGCATACTGGGTCCATTTATAGCATTTAGTAATGCCAGCAACGTCCAACATGAAGAGTAACAGATGAACGTATCGTGAAACGAGGCACTACAAAGGCAGGTGGGAAACGATTTCCAAAATACTGCAGCAAGCAGGCTGAGAGAAATGCCGTAAGATGGTAAACATCACGTAACAGAGCTCAGCAGCTTTAGCCAGAGCCAGGGTTAGCCCCTCAGGTCTAGCCCCACCAATGCAGGACTGAGTCCCACCCACACATCTTGCAGAGGAGGAAAGCCAGGGCTCACTGCAGGCAAAGCCTGGCAAAGATGGCTTCCACGCCGCCCCATCCTGTCACTTCAAAAGGCGGAAGAGATGATGAAATCACAGTTGAGTGCAAAGAGGGAGAAGGAGGGGAACTAAATTGTATTGGCTCATCCACAAGAAACAAATCGCAGAGTTCCCTAATCAGACAGATGATGCCTAACTAGGGCACAAAGCAAACCACGAAGGAAGGTGGCAGATTTCACAAATTAGTCATGGCATACATGGTGAATTTCACAGCTTGAAGTGAGTTCATGTTATAGGATGAAACAGCACAAAATGATTAAGAGCTCTAACTGATAGAATGAGCGAGTGAGCCTTAGTCATCACACAGCCACCAACATTTCTGCCAGGCTTCAGCTGAGCCACAGGAGCAACCCCTTCAGCTTCCCCGTTTCTCACGCTGGCTGGCAGTCAGTGGGGACAACCAGAAACGAATCATGTCCCATGGATGTTTCCGGGAGCTTCCCAGCCCCCAGAGGCACAACCATGGCAGTCCTACAGGAGCTGGAGCAGCTACTCTGCAGGGAGACTTTCTGCAGGCATAGTCTCCTCTCTCAGTTTCACCACTGGAACCTGGAGACTGACTTTAGTGGTGGAGCACCTGCCATTAGAAGAGTGAACTGGGAGGACAGCAGAGCTCTGTCTTCACAACACCCTGCTGTTGAAGAGCAGGGCAGGAGGACAGCTGAGAAAGTTTAGAATGATGGGGACACTGCTGCAGCACATTCTCTGCCACATTGGGGGCAACCTTGCAGGTCTGGCAATGCCACTTTGGAGTCACTAGGTGCTGGCACATGCCAGCTCATGAAAACCACACCAGTGTGCACCGCTAATAGCAAATAACCATTAAACAGCTTATTCAATGGTTTTCTTCTGAAAGCCACCTAACTTCAATTCTTTCAGGTAATAAAAAGCAGTAGCACAAGCTTCTCTCTCTGGTGCCATTACTTGACTTTTGCTGACAAAACACTTCAACAGCTTTTACAGCACCTTTTCAAGGAAAGCTCTGTGATTAGACACTGGAACCTCATCCTACCACTTGTATCTCTGCTTAGACAAAGATAAAAGGTCTGGAGAAAAATGTCACCTTTATAGCTCAATACTTTTGTTTCAGTGTGTGTTTGGCTGTCGTAGTTATGGAAAGTCAGTGCAGTGCAGGCAAAGTGAGCTAACACCAGCCAGGATGAGCCTCCTTCAAACTATCCCCTCCATGGTGGCCTGCTGGCCAGTCTCCACCAGTCCCCCGACAGTGTGTCCTGGAGCAGATTGACTTTGCTGGCTGCCAGGAAGGTTAACAAACCTTGGCACTGGCAGACGAAGCTGAAGCTGCAGTGGAGTCATGAACCTTTCAGAGAGCAGAGCGTGCCAGCTTTCCTGTTTATTGAGGGTGTTCCAGCATGGCTGGGTCCGCTGAGCGCAGCTGTATTAATATCACGCAGGGAGAGGGGAAGCTGTTGAGTTTGCCAGGACCAAAGCCATAGAGGAATAGAATGGGGCAGTGCCAGCTCCTTCGAATCCCACCTGGAAGTTATTAGCTGTCGGCTGGAGGCAGTGGAGCACCTGCCTCCCAGAACATCAGACACACATCATCTGCACTGAGTGGGGCTGAGCTTCGGCTGGGCACTACAGTGTCACACATCCGTCCCTCTCGACCTAGCCTGAGCGGGAAGGACCTTAAATTGTACATTGAAGAAACACCCTGATGGCTCCAGAATGAGGATGCAAAAACAGAGTTGGAAAAGAATGACAATTTCTAAAGGATTTCTGAAGGAATGCCTTGGACTCCTGGAAGGGAACTAGAAAGGACTTTAAAGAAGTCAGGGTGGGGGAAGAAGCCCTCTTCTCCCAAACTGATCTCAAAACCTGGCAGATTTAAGAAACCTTTCAGTAACATTTTGTGGATCGATGCTAATTTCATGCATCAGAGCTTAGCACTGTGCCAACTCACTGTCAAACTGATACTAACTAGGCACTTTTTGAGCATGTTTATAGCTCAAGATCCATTAGATATGCAGACCTGACAATTATTACACTTCCCTAAAAATATTTAGTTCAAAATGTGTAGCAAAGCATCCACAAATAGTCCTTCACTCTTCATCAAAAAGAAGTCTCACTCAGAAGGGTGAGTCATTGCTCCAGGAGAAGGGGCTGGAGGTAGTGCCTGTAGTGACAGAGCACTGAAACGGGCTGCCAGGAGGGCTGCGGAGCCTCCTACTTTGGAGACGTTTAAAGCCCACCCGGACATGTTCCCTTGCGACTTGGTCTAGGTGGTCCTGCTCTTTCAAGGTCCCTTCCAATCCCTTATGATTCTATGATGGGCAGAAAGCAGGCAAGGGGGCTGAGTTCTGCCTTCAGTGATGCCAAAGAGCAGCAGCACCACCACAATAAAGACCCTCAGTACCTGATCTTCCAACCCCATTCATACAGTAACCAACCTCATGAAAGTCAGTTAACCTGAGTAAATGACACTCATTGGGAGAGCAGTAATTACTCCGGGAGTGGTGGCGGGATCGGTTACATAAACTTTCAGAGTGTCTTTTGAACTTCAATCCCTGCAATCTGACTTGCACTTAGAGCTAGGAGCTAAATGAAAGTTGCTTTATTTTTTAATAGTTGCTAATTTGAGCCAAAGCTGCAGGAGATCTGTGTCGTTTAATACCTGCACTGAAATAGTTACAGAAATGTTGGTGTCTCCTTTTATTCAGTGTGACCCTCAAATGCAAAAATGATCCCCTTCTGAGCTGGGAGAATCAAAGCAGTAGTTAGCTGCTGACATGTACATTTAGATGTCTAACTTGAGGCACCTATGTGTGAGTATTTGATTCAATATGCCTTCATTTTTACATCCTGAAATGGGGATACTACTTAGCTCAAAGAAGATCAATTACTTTTCCTGTTGCTTTTAAGTTCTTTAATGGAAGATGTTACATAAATAATTATTTCGCATACTTAGACAGGGCTCTTTCTTTTGGCTTGAGCTGCTTAAAGCACATAAATCAGTGTGAGCTGAATTAGGAAAATAAACTCAGAAACCTAAAGGGTGCCATCAGAAATCAGTCTAAGGAATAAAACCCACACTGGTCTTTCATTTGGCAAACCCACCCCCAAAGATTGTTGTTTTTTAAACCTTTGGATGTCTCATTTCTTAAGAATTACAAAATCTGTTTGTGAGAGTATCTACAGACTAAAGGAAGAAATTGTAAAAGTAGCCCCCTGGTCAATAGACTGTATGAATCCACAGGCACATAACGCAGGAGGATGCTGTGAATCTCCTCTTTGTATCTCAGTTCAGAAAAGCAGTGATTTTCTTCACCCTGGCAGATGCCAAAGCTCAGAGAAAGGCGTATTTACAGAACGCAGCCCTTCCTTTCTTGAGGCAGAAATGTATTTGCCTCATTTCTCAAGTAAGAGAACAGATAATCCTCTCCTAATCTGCAGTGACCGAAACCTGTTCATCTGAGGGTACCACAGAATTGGGATATAAGGCAAACCATGACCTGCCTATTATGTCATACATTCATCTCCCACTCCAATCTATCCAACACAGGTTTCCACATCTGCCAGTTCTAGGGAAAATTCATTCCCTGCCACATCTATGATGTTGTACAAATGCTCACATTCTTCTACCAGATTTCACCAGAATTATGCTTTACTACACTCACAGCCAAAAAACCAACCCTCCTAGTGCAGAAGCTCATTTACTTTTCCAGCTTTTCCTCAGAGCAGCTATTCAGATCAGCCACACCACATCATTGGTGTTTCTTGCTAATAGCACCTTCCCTGGTCACGAAGCCCTGCAACAGTGCTCAAAGAATCAGTTATCATTTACTAGCAAAGTGGATCACAACTACAGCCATATGGTTCAACCGAGGAAGCTGCTGTCCAGTAAATTAGGGCACCTCTGCCTTTCCACAGCCCTCCCCAAACTCTCTAGCATCTCTTCATTGCTTTCCATCACCTACCTTAGTGCCAAGATGGAAGGATGGCAGCTTTCTCAGCACTTAGTGTCCTTTGCAGACAAGGGGGAAGGGATTTGCTCTCAAGCTGCCCTTTTTCCCCCACAAAAACCGACAATATTATCTCACGTCTTTAAATACAAATCTCTGAGTTAATGGTGTGACAATGTGAAGCAGAGGTTTTACACTTATGATACATAAAGTTTACAGTTCTGCATGTTTTCAACACTCAGAAATCTAAATCTACTCTTGAAGCCTTAAAATAATTAATCCTCTTCTCATAAACCCCATATTTTTCTAATGCTTTAGCCCACCACTGCCCATATTGGTTTGTGCATGCTGCAACGTCCCAAGGACTCAGCACTAGCTGAGTGTGGCTATGCAGGCAACACATGGGAGCCACTGCCCAAGGACCCTGCAGCTTATGTAAAAATCTTCTAATTACGTAAAATTCTTCTAATTCTGCACCTACAGCAGAGGTCTACAGCAGGGGTGGCAAGTCTGCCACATCATTTACAAGTAATAAGTCTTCACACTCACCTGCATCTAACTACATGGCAATTAACCTCAGCTGCACATTTTTTACTTCAGAATACTGGAGCCAGTTTGTTGTTCACCCTTTGGTTTACACTGGGAGAAATCTGAGCTTAGGTTAATGATAGGAGTTTATTTGAGGTCTCTGCAATAATATCATTTTGCTAGCATGGAAATTCATCTGTTTTTCACAAATATTTGATAGGGCTCTATCACCACCCTCATCATCCATTTGGGCCAGGAGAAAGAGGATCCCTCTGCAATTGCAACCCCTTTCTGAGTTGTCATGGCAAGTCAGGTATTTCAACCTTATAACAAATCCCATTCAAATTCTGTCTGAAAGGGAGTTAAGGTTTCACCCTGCTGCTTAGAGAATTATATGCTAAATGCAGTTTCCCATGGGCTTGGCTGCAGTCCAACCCTGTAATTTATAGTTCTCCTTCCCAATTCCGGCTGTGACCTTGGGACCCAACTCTAAAGTTCCTCTAGCTGCCTGTGTTCTTTGTAAATGGCACCAGCCCAGTGTCCTCACCATTTTCCCACCCAGCGCGTGGCAGCAGCAGGGCAGCAGATCACCAGTGCTCCAGCACACAGGCGGAGGGGGAGCAGGGAGCCAAGAGGGTGCTCATTTTCCTGCTATTGCTAATAGGAGCAAACCACGGGACATTGTTCTTCAATGACAGGAATTATTAGCTAACTTCAAAGCATGAAAAGCATTTACAGAAGAGGCTTAAATTGTATTAGCCAAAGGCATTTCTGTACAGACAGCCACAAAACAGCTCTAATTGGAGATCTCCAAACAGCTGTTGTGCCCGATGTGTTTGTATTGGAAAAAACCCTTGAAAGACTACACCAACATGATTTTTAAAGTTCTAACTTTCTAACTGGTCTTACTGATGCCACACTGGGGTGGGGGGGCACCTAGGATGCTTTACTGAGAAATCACAGAATCATAGAGTCATTCAGGTTGGAAAAGACCCTTGGGATCATTGAGTCCAACCAGCAACCCTACTCTACAAATTCACCCCTAAAACAGATCCTCCAACACTACATCTAAGCGACTTTCAAACACATCCAGGGATGGGGACTCAACCATCACCCTGGGCAGCCCATTCCAGTGCCTGACCACTCCCTCCAGGAAGAATTTCTTTGCTATGTCCACTCTAACCCTCCCCTGGTGAAGCTTGAAGCCCTTCCTTCTGCTTCTGCTGCTAATGACCTGTGAGAAGAGACCAGCACCAACATCTCTACAGTGTCCTTTCAGGTAGCTGTAGAGAGCTATGAGGTCTTCCCTCAGCCTCCTCTTCTTCAAACTAAACAGACCCAAAAATGTAGGTGATCCTGCTCTGGTAGGGGGATTGGACTACATGATCTTCTGAGGTCCCTTCCAATCCCTAATGTTCTGTGATCCTGTGGCCCACGGCCAGAGGAGCTGACAAGCCGGATTGTAACACCTGCCATCTTTAGCAGAAAAAATCGCGTAATCGAGAGAAGTCATTGCCCCTTGAAGACTATCTTCATTATAGATTGTAACAGAGGTGTGTCTTTAGAATGACATTAGTTCCCCTCAGTTAAATAGCTGCTCCGAAATGCGATCGTTTGAGCGGATGTCTGTAACTGGTTTAACAAAGATACTGAAGGGAAAGTAGAATCATAGAATCATTGGGGATTGGAAGGGACCCCGAAAGATCATCTAGTCCAATCCCCCTGCCACAGCAGGATCACTTCACTGGAGAAGTTACAGAATCAGAATCACTCTGGGTTGGAAGGGACCACCTGATCATCCAGTTCCAACCCTCCTGCCATGGGCAGGGACACCCCACCCTAAAGTAACTTTGAGGAAGATGCAGTAGACCTTCTGTTCTTTTCTTCTTTGTGGAGTTTACAGTGATATCCCTGCTGGAAACACGTATTTGTGTGTAGCTGTCTGGACTCCAAAGGGTGGGGGACTACTTCTAAAATAACAAAGTGTGACTTTTAAAAATCATTTCTTTAAAAGTGTTCTAGATTTGTTATTTCACCAGTAACTGCCAGGGATCTTCAACACAGCAAATGACACAGATTTAGCTGTAAAACCAAAGAAAAGCAGATCTTATTGGTCATCAGAGTATTGCACCTGTTGTTTTTAGAGACAGAACCTTCCCTGTAACTCAGCTTACTCCTGACTCTACACAGACCTTCCAAAAATGCTTCTTCTGTTACCTGTCATGAAAACACCAAAGCATCATCGCAGTAACTAGCTCTTTGCAAATGAGAGACTGGCAAAACCAAGAAACTCCCCCCTGTAAGATGCTTGTCACTGAGATACTACTGGCAAAACATTCATCAACTCTCTGGATTGGTCCAAAATGTGGTGACCCCACAAGTGGACAACTTCGACAGTTGTCCTCTTCGGCTGCACAAAATGATAATTCAGACTAAACTGTTAAAATAGTATAGAATTGTTGCTGCTCCAATTCTGCTTCTGGCCCAGCATTAGAGGCACAGCAGGCTCACACTCTGTGTCTCCTGCTTGCTGTAGCTCTTGTTCCCCCTTTCCAGTGCTGTGAGCACTGTGGCAGCTGCCAAGCAGCCACGCAGTGATGCTCCTCGGGTCCTTTGTTGTCAAGAAAGCCCTGAGAGAGGGGCCTCATGCAGAACGCAGTCTCTTCTCTGGCAAAGTAGGGGCAGTGCCCTTGAGTGAGCTTTGTGTGAAGGCCCTTAGTCATCAGCAGAGCTGGATGTGCAGATACCTCTGCTGTGGTTCCATGAAGTGAAAGCGTGACAGACAGTATTTGTGGTAGGTCTCAGTATAAGAGGTATCTGTGCTGTACACCAAGCATTTGTTCTGGCAGTAGCTCTGTGACTGTGCTGTAAACCACCCAGGGTACTGGTTGCTGTGTACCCAGGAGCTTGACTAGATGCCAGCCAGCAGTGAGCTCTGTGATAATCCTGTATCACTTTGCAGCGGGAGCCCCATGCCCATGGGTAGCAACAGCCTCTCTGCTTCCTCCCACGCTTCTCCGAGCGAC
This sequence comes from Phoeniculus purpureus, assembly GCA_028565055.1. Taxonomy (NCBI): domain Eukaryota; kingdom Metazoa; phylum Chordata; class Aves; order Bucerotiformes; family Phoeniculidae; genus Phoeniculus; species Phoeniculus purpureus. Next base: position 11,843 of record JAOXOE010065393.1, read on the forward strand.
TGAACCCCACCTCCAGGGTATCTTCTGGACTGTGAACTTGCTGATGGTTATTAATAGCACACCTTATGACGTGTGCTAGGCATGTGATAGAAACACCTTTCTCTCACACGTTACAGAATTAATATCAGCCTGTCTCGGATCTGGCTGACCCCATTCCCTCGCAATTCTAGGGCAAGGAGAAACAGCGGGGAAATCTTGCACAGGGGGGACCCAGCCCCAGGACTCATAGGGTCCTGCTCACTTCCTCTAGAAAAAGCCTTCTCTTCAAATAGTCCTGCTCAGCCCTGGAAATCTCACTCTTTCAACAGAGGACAGTTAAAGTTGCCTTTTGAGGTGTTTTATGAGCAGAGGCTCAGACTTGCTGCCAACTTGTCAGTGTTACAGATGTTCACGTGATTATTGGTATTAGTCATGCAGACCTCCGGGTTCTCATCCTTCGATGACTTTGAGATTGCATCCTGTAATCCATCACAGCAGCCCTCCTGACTAGACCTGCCTTTGTAAGAACCATTCCTTCTTCCTGCAGTTCTGACACCTCTGTCAGCAGGACAGAAAGCAAAACTTGGTAAGAAGGAACAACAGGAATTCACCCACGTTTGGATGGGAAAGGGGAGGTGCACGAAGGATCAAGGAAACGAGCAAGAGAGAGCAGAGAGGAAAGCAGCTGGGCCACTTCAAAGAAATAGCTCTGCCTTGTAGTTCCATGTAGTAATATATGACATTACCTGGAGCATAGCCTGAGAGAGCAAGCAGCGCTCTTCCAATCTGATCTGGCTCTTGTGCGTCTGATTAAAGCCTCCCTCTCTTTTTGGCAGCAATATGCCATCGTTCTGCTTGCATAAACCAGGCAGTTAGGCTACACTGGGCACTCTCCCTGTTCAGCCATTAAACTGTCCTGTCGCTTTCTTTTGTCAGGGCTTCTTCCCCCCCTTTAATAGCTCACCTAAACTTTTTCTTTCTTAGCTTCAGGGCATTGCTCCCTGGCCTACAATTTTCTGAGCCTGTGAATAATTCCCTCCCTTCGTTTCTATTGTTACCTTGAAGGTATTTATAGACTCTGATCATGTTCCCCCTGAGCCGTCTCTTTCACCGGACTTTATGAATTTAGCTTCCTCAGCCTTTCCACGTGTTGTGCTCTCTAATCCACATATCACTGCCCTCCTTTGTTCTCATCTTCTTTTGAAGGTTGGACACTAGAAATACGCAGCACTGTGGTTTTACATGGCCGTTAGTTATATTGATTTACAGGCACTCCCCCAGTTAGCTGTATTTCCTTACCCAGCAGGGCTGTTTCTCTTTGTATGGGTTTACTTCATGCAGTTGGATCTCTTCCCTCCAAATGCAATTTTGCAAATGAAAACACACACCAAATACCTCTCAATTGTGCCGCCAGGCTATCAGCTGAAGGCCAGCGGGCTAAAGAAGGCATCTGACCTTAAAGATTCCTTGAGGTTGGTCTTTGTTTGCTGCAGAAGCCTTGCCTGAGGTAGGTGCAGCCTCCAGCACAAGGCAGCTGCTCATGCAGGAGGTAAGGACTGTCCTCAGGGTTACGCCTGTGCCCTGTGCAAGGACCTTTTTGCCTGCAATTTTGACAGTAAAATCAGCTACCAGATCTTACCCAGCCATACGGTTTCCTCTGCTCTATCACTGAAATATTAATTTTGTCTTATGGAAAATTCTAACTTTTATTTCATTTAAGTTTAAAAATCTCCATTTCAAAACTTGTCATGAAATACTAAACTCTCAGGAAGAAAATTCAGTCCTGGGAAAGTCGACATCCTCCATCTAGATGGTTGTTATCTAACCTGCACACTGTGCTTTGGCTCTGCTGATGTATCTTCCCTCATAAGCCCTCAGCTGAGTGCCCCATAGGAGCTGGATGTCCCCGATACCCTGTCCTAAGCTGTTCCCAGCAAACACTGTGGCTCAGCAGGGTGCTGGGCTCCATCATGCAGCACTGCCTCTTCCCAGCTCACTTTTTCTAAACTTTACATCAAATCTACAAATGACTAAGGTAAAAAGCAAGAAGTTTCATGAAGCAGTTGTATCATGTCATGGAAAAAGGGAGTCGATGCTTGGGCATGAGACCTTAGCGTGGGGAAGGAATTACAGCTCCCCCAGAGGCAACAGCAAGATTGAGACGAAGGGAGAAATATGAACCTAAGTCGGTAAAATTGGGCCATAGTAAGATTTCTAACAAAGTATTGGAAGGTAGAAAAAACCTCTTACACTGTAGCATGTGTGGCTCTGTGGATGTGCTCAGGATTAGATTTCAGCACATCTCCCATTCACTCTGGTGCCTCTGTTGAACCTGACACTAATGATGTCCCCTGAAAGACGGAATAATCTATCAAACTAACCAGTACTTCTCCAGCTTCTTCTTTGTACTTCCCCATCACTCCGTAGCAGTCCTTTGGTCTTACTTAGTTCTTTATTGTTTGAAACAACCATCTCCTTTTATCCTGGGCTTGTACTGGATTTGCAATTACAGTCTGAGTTCCAAAAATCATGAGGAAAAAACCTACCTGCGATAACACCACTGTGCTGCACTGGTTTGTTAAAAAACCCCCTCCAGTAACCAACGGCAGCAATGCAGATGAGAACAGCTGTCATAAAGGACATGACAAGCTTTCTAAAAGATCTCCTGTCTTCATACTGTCTAAATATTTATAGCAATCCTGTACTGGCACTTCACCTCACTCTGTTTCAGCAGAGCCACGACAGGCTGCATATGACAGTACAAAGTGGACAACTAACATCTGCAGGGCTCGTTCCTGCAAGAAGGACTGAACCCTGAAGAATTTTTTCTATTCAATGGTTGAACCGAAAATAGGTGGGGGCAGGTATGTCCAAAGGACAAGGGAGAGTTGTGTCCTCATCACTGACATTAAAATCCTCAAAATGAAAAGTAATTGCAAACACAAAGATCTTCTCTTGCTCGTGCGTGTGGAAACACGCGTGGGCTTTTAGAAGCCCAGAGCACTTTGTAAGATGTTTAGTCACTTGGCACCCTCGTTTAAAAAAAAGATTAGTCCATACTGTTCAATTTACAAGCACTAATTTACCAAGTTCCCAGTAAGCTTTAGCTAGAATTACAAGAAGTTATAATGTCCTGCCTTTCAGAGAATCAATGTTTTTAATGGACACCAAAGTGCGCTCTGGAAATAGGCTGCTGCTTCTGTCTTTTAATTATTCAATTTAAAATGTTTGAAATATGCATTGTAAGATGACTTTATTTTAATTTTCCCAGCAGAGACATTGACAGCTCGTGGCTGATACTGCACCACACTGTCCTCTCTAATGACATTTTCTTTTTAATACTCATTGATCCACACAAATTTGTCAGTTCCTAAATAGGAGCTCATCACTCATACCGCTTGTGAAAGCTCAGCCAAGGGCTGAGCACGGCACAGAGGATCTCCGGCTCTGCAAGTTTGCCGTGTAGTCACATGATAGGTTGGATATGATTTGGATTCTAATTCTTTGTGGCTGTTCTAAATAAAAGAGTGTACCAAAATACCACGGCTCCCAGCCCTGCGCACCGACAGCTTTCAGAAAGGAGAGGTATAGCCCTGTGAGGAAACAAGAAATACACGGATTTGGAAAGACGTGTTTCCTGTCTGTCCCCAAGAACAAGAACTTCTTATCTCCATCTCCACCCCATTTGGGCCAAACTATCACCTTAGTTTATTGTTTCACAGATTGGCCACCCGAGCCGAGTTCTTCATGCAACAAGAACACAAAAGGTCTTTACCACCCTTCAGCAGATGACAGAGGTGGCACAGCCCAGGCTCCCAGCATGAATATAAATATCAGAAGGAACTTCTTCCCAGTGAAGCATTGGAATGGGCTGCCCGGGAGGGTTGTGGAGTCTCCTTCACTGGAGATGTTTAAAACCCCCCTGGATATGTTCCTGTGCAATTTGGTCTAGGTGGTCCTCCTGTGGCAGGGGGATTTGACTAGATGATCTTTCGAGGTCCCTTCCAATCCGTAATGATCCTATGATTCCATGACTTGGTCTAGGTGGTCCTGCTCTGGCAGGGGGATTGGACTAGATGATATTTCAAGGTCTCTTCCAAGCCCTAATGATTCGATGATTCTCTGAACTCTGGTCTGAAACCTGGGGTACAAGCAGTGCTCTTTGCTTATGGAGCAAAAGAGGCAGCCTTGTGAAAGGCAGGAAGAGCCTTGAGGAGCACACAGTCCGTGGTAAGACAGTGATCCATTAATTCGGTTTGTATTCCCTGCCCCCCTACCACTGGACACTGTTCTCAGCCTATGCCCTGCATCCATCCTCTCCTGGACACCACACTGACTGCAAACATATGAAATAAAATCAGGCAAGGATAACTGCTAAAGGCAAGAAAAGAGGGATCTGGACTGTTTGGAAGTTGTAGTGAGGCAATAGACACGAGGCAAGGTTGGGAGGGGAGAAAGCATGCAAGGTGAAGGTGTACATTTGAGAACAAGAACTGAGACGTGAATGTAGAAGCGAGAAGGTGCCAGACAAGCCGAAAGAAGACCTGCCATCCATGCCCCAAGGAATTTGCAGAGTGGAGAACCCAAGGCTTCCTGGCCATGGAAGTCTCCTTTCAAGGAGGCCAAGGAAGACAAAGGCCTCCACAGCAATTCCCATGGCAAGGACAAGGGTATCTGATGAGCTTCCACAGTGCAGACCCTGAATCAGTCACAGTAGGGCAGAGCCTTGCTTTTCACTCTCACTGCCCTAGGTCTTGTCCAACATCACCTCGAATGTTATGAAAGCACCTGCTGGAATTTAAATTGTAACCTGTGGTTTAAGAGCACACAGGAAGCCCAACAAAAACATTGCTGACATTACAAAGTCATGCCTTGGCTAATCCAGCTAGGGAGCAACTGTAGCCTCCAGCTGTTACACCGAGCCCTGTGGGCATAACCCTCTTTCTGATTCTAGGAACAAAGAAGTGGCTTCTTTCCTGAGCCCTACAGGGAAAGGCAAGGACTTCCAGTCCTTTCCCAGAGAATACCCTGGATTAGGGGAGGACAGTCCTTTATGATTCCCTTGGTGACCACTGCTGAGTTTATTCCTTTTCCAGTGATTCCCAGCAACCTTCACAGATCATCACCCCCTGAGGAGAGTACTGTTTGCAGACACAGAGCACTGTTCTCTGCTGTTCTTACCGCAGCAGCTCTCCTGAACTGGGATCTCTGGGCAGGAGGAAGGTTTACAGTTGCTCTTGCCCCACTTCATCTTGTAAGCTGTACCCTGATGTCATTCTCTGCTGCTACACAAACAATAAACCAGGCACCCAAGCATGGTTTATCTTAGTAATATTCCATTTCTCTGTCAGACTGTAGGTCAGGTGGTAATTTTGGTTGAGATATCGTCTGCAAAGACAACAAATGCAAGGAGCAATCTTTCTCCCAGCAAAGGATAAACTGGATGACCCAAGTGATTTTCTCTGTCACTACTATCTATGTTTCTATTATGGAATAAACCTCCGGACAAAGAGAAGGATTTAACACTTTGACTGTAGTGATGGATGCTACCAAAAAGCTCAGCTTAGTTCATCTTGCTGCCGTAGAAGGGGCAGTGTGTGTCCAGCGAAACAGCAGTATTTCTCTTCCCTGCTGAGGTGATGCGTGGTGCATCTCATACGTCCCTGCAAGGTGTCACAGACTTCAAAGGTGCTTGGTTTGGATGACTCAGGCGTTGGATACCTGCATGAACTTAAGAGGCAAATTTTGGCTTTATTTCCTCAACTTCAGTTTTTCTGAGGCGTATTTCAGTCTTAGGATGTGTGTACTGCCCAAACAGCTCTGGAAATGCTAAAGCAGGCAGAGGAGAGCTCAGGGAAAATGCATGGGTTACAGCATTTCGCTTCCCTGGAAGCCTGAGGACTGCCTCTAGCCTGAAGCACGTTCATAGGTTGTCCATTAGTGCTCTCAGGATAGGGGTAAAGTTGAATTCCTGATGCCAGCAGAAAACTCCCCCACCAAACAGTACTTTATAAAATCCTATCCGTTACACGGCAAAGGTCTCACAGGTCAGCCTGTTGTTGTACGTTTCAAACAAGAACACCATCGTCCAGCTCTTATCAACAGCAAGCGGACAGCCCTCAGCCTTGGGTATTTGCTTTTCTAGGCAACTGGTGAAAAAAGCCTTTCTGAGTGGGTTTAACAAGGGGAACGGAAAAGAATTATGTTTATAGTTTACAAATGTGAAGGTGACTTGTGGATGTTGTACTGCCCAACAGGAACGTTATTAAAGGGAACGAGATCTCGATCCTAGAGCATCCTATTTTTCTCTCTGAAGTAAAACTCCAAGGCTATCTACAGGGTGAATAGCTTTGTTCTGCTGTTAGCCCCTCGATTCTATTAAGGAATCCTTCAATATTATTCTCCGCCTAGTTCCTCTTTTTATTTCCTTCTTTTTTAATTCTTTTGTTTACCAGATAGAGAAACGCTTCACTTAAAACTTCATTGTAGTCAGTAAGTGTCTCTAGCTGACACTGGATAACACTGTCATTATGATTTAGGGTTTCATGGATCGTGCTTTATTATTTCTGTATTCTGTAGAAGGTTTTAACTCTCCTTTTACGTGTTCATCGAATTGTTCAAAGTGAAGGGGCTCTCAGTCTCCATTGCCATGCTAGAAGGAAATAGGGAGCTTGCTGTTATTATCATGCAAGAAGACAGTCTGAACAGTGTCTTTTAGCCAGATGTAAATCCACAATTATAAATCACCACGGGAAGGGGAATGGCAATCACTGGGTTTTGATTTATTGCCACAATACCTTTTATACAAATATACTGACCAGCATAGGAAATTTAGGTGTATTTTCCACGTCTTTATGCAGTAAACATATCTTTTCAAAGCACTGTTTGTGCTAGAAGTCAAAAGAGGGTCTCTGAATAAGAGCTATTCACAGAAGAAGGAAGAGAGAGTGCCAGGCTTATGCACAGCAGAGGGATAAAAGAAAGGAATCTGCTGCATGGCACAACTGTGTAGTGCTGTATACTTTCTACAGCCTGGGACGTACAGCATGTGTGGTCATGTTCTCCTAATGCATAAATATTTCCCCCTACTTCAAAGAGAAGGGCTGTCCTGGGAGCTACAGGGCAATCAGAGTTTTAGTTCCTACTTTTCCATAGACTTCTGCGGTATTTTCTGCAAGTCATTTCATTTCATTGTGCCTAAGTTTCTTCATCTGTAAAATAAAGCCTTCAAACACAATTGGATCAGCTTCATACAGCAGATTACATCTGATGCTGAATCATGTCTTTTATCTCTCTATCTGCCTGCTTATTTTTATTGTGCGCTCCTCGGGGCAAAGACTATCACTTGAAGTCTCATATAATAAAAGTGTCTTTAGCACTGCAGGTCCCATTCTGAGGGACTGTAATAAAAATACACAAACGTGATCCGCCACTGGAATTAAAATAAAGCTTCCAAACCAAAGCAAATTTATCCTTACGACCCTCTCTTGTGACTACACTGGCCCCCCAAACAGATGTGCTGTTCAGGGCATCCCTGGACAGAGGTAAAACGCCACTTACTGCGTTCAACGTCAGCCTTTGGCCAATTAGAGGGGCTAAGAAATGCTTTCTTGCCACAGCGCAGCCGTTTAGGAACAAAATAATGAAGACTACGAGCCAGGAAACAGGGTACTCAATAGTTCAATAACCTTAACAAGAGACTGGAAAGGAACATTAGTATTCCCGAAATCCTGTTTTCAGCTGCAGGAGCAGGTTGGCTAGTCTAAACCTATCTGAGCTGGAGAAAAATCTAAAGAGATTTTCTGCTGCTGTGACACATGATGAGGTGTCTGGAAAAGAGAGCTGAGGACACAAACAGGTTTGCCTGTTCCTAGAGCCAGGCCTTGTGGCGTGCCCGCTCAGCATTAAAGGACGCTTTCCACGAGTCCTTTCTTAGAAGGTAAAATCTTGTTGCTACTGAAAATGTCATCTCCTGATGCAGACATGCAATAGAGGTACAATCTGAACAGAATACAGTAGGGATTTGGTCTGCTGAGCAGCGTCAGAGGAGGTTTCCCATGCTATTCCGGCTCAAAACAAGAGAATGATGGCAAAGATGAAAATATTTTCATTTCTATTGCCTAGATTTAGTAGCTCATCACAAACAGAAGAGACAATAGGCTCACTGGACTGATGAAACATGTGAAAACCATGGGTGGAGGTGCTGGATTGCTGAGGTCAGTCCCGTTGGCTTAAACATAAGGATTTGTGCTTAGACAGAAAACTTCATGTCTCCCACCAGAGTTTGGTTGCAATTCCTGAGCCCAGGGTTGTGCCCTAGCAACAGGTTCATGACACATTGCTCGTTGTTTTTCATACACTTTAAACTCATTTTCTTCCCCGAAGTTGTCTCTGGGGTCGGCAAACACCTCACAACAACCCATCCCCTGCAACGGCATTGGCACCTCCTGCGGTGGGCATTCCCGTGTTAGTTCTAACTGCACCCACATGTTCAGGAACACGATTTTCTTCCAGGACAACATTTCAGCCCTTGCAGTCAGTGCTCGGTTTTGTAAATTAAGGCATAAGCTGTGCCAAACGGTTCTCCTCTTTTTACCACCCTTCCCGGGTTATTTGTGACATCGCTCACGCTACCGTCAGGACGTCTACGGTGTGCTTCACAGGAGAATGAAAGCATGACACACAACACAAATTGCCAGACCTCTTTCATAATCACACACTCTTAATTGGCACGCCAGCACCAAGATCACTGTAATACATGCAGTACACTGTCTCTGACTCATTTTTTTCCCTCACAGGTTTAAAGGTCAACGAGAATATTTTTCTTTAATTCGACAGGCACACAAGAAATAATGCAAGACTCATTTACGGTCAGGTAATGCACAAAGAAATCTATAAATCAAGCTAAGGGGAATATTAGATCATGCTCATATCTGAACCCATCTGGCTTAGTTCACGAAAGAATCAATATGAGGCAGAGAGCTCAGTATTACTCATGATTTATGCTCTTGCATCTAAGGGGAGAAACATTTGCAATTTTTAAGCCGCTTCATCTGCAACAAAAGGATATGAAAAAGAATCCACGGTTGGCTATTACAACACGCGCATTAGGGACGTAATCTGATGACAGATTATGGCTGCTGGATGAAGGGACAGCTCTAGTGGTTCATTCCGCCTAGTGACTCAGCACATTGTTTTAATCTTTGGAGCCCCAGCCCCGCGGTGCGTTGGTGTGGGGCTATTAGGAAATAAAAAACTAGCCAGATTTCCACACGGCTGATGAATTGCAATCGCTAGTTCTCGGGCACAGCGCTGTTGGAAAACACACGATGCTCTACATACGTAACACAGAGATTTTCTTCACCGTCTTCTTTCAAACACCACTTTCGAGTGTAAATCCTGCACCTAAAACCGTATCGTGGCCAAATATTAATCCTACCCCATACCACGCTACACGCATAAGCTTTTGATCCTTTTGTGAACATCCAGGATTTATGTGAAAGCTTTCTACCCATATACTACATCTCCCAACTACATAAAATCTCCAGTTGGCCTTAAGTTCAGCCTCCCCAAGAGGCAAGATGAAAAGTGTCAGACTGTGTTGCAGCACGCTGCGCAAACGCGCGGGGTGGGGGAGGCAGAGGAGGAGCGAGAGACTTCACAAAGCAATTAGAGTATGAAAAACAGATATTGCAGTGATGGGTGCCATAACAGTATCAGGGGAACTGGGGCAAGTAAACCATCTAGTTCAGCTGCGGTGGGTGATTTGTTTCACATACAGCGCTAATATCTCTCACACAAACACCGAACGCAGCTTCGTTTAAATCTTGGAAGGCATTTAGACTAAAGGGAGAGCCTGACATATTTTTCTTCCAGCTAATGTGTACAAGTAGAATCAATAAGTTTCCCAGCATATGCTGATAAATTATTACATCAGACGTTATTGATCCAAGCAAAGAAGAAGGAGGTCAAAACAATGGAAATCAGATGGTTTTGATTAGAAATACTTGGGATATTCATTTGGAAAAGGTTGGTAACTAAAATGGTCCATGGGCTTTACGCCGGCTGATTTAATAAATAGAAGAAGCCTTGCTGATCCAAAGCAAGGTTACCGGTATCGGTACTTCAGGGGGCTGCACTACAGAAAGGCAGCCTGTGTGTCTTTTGTGCGGGCTTGAATTATACTGTAGTTCAGCGCACTGAAAACATTCATTTTAAACAGCTGTTCCTTTCAGCCACAATTTTCTACTGCATTTTGCAGCTGAGAACCCTTAAACTTTGTTGTGGTGGTAGGCTTAGTGGTCTTTTAAGTATTTATTTAAAAGGTTTTCATGCGTTCGTGTCATTGTTAATAATGAATGTGGTCATTAATTTACACATGCTTTACAAACACTGGGCAGGATCCAAGAGCCTCCCATGTGAGGACTAATATGCTGGGGCTCTGCTATTGATTCTTCCTTTGGTGTATCTTGTTAGCAGAGAATAACACACCAGTGTCACACCTTTCAATCCAAACCCAAAATGTTTTCTGTACCAAAAAGGACGGTGTGCCTGCCTGCAGAGATCACATCATCCATCTCAGGAAGGCACAAGCTATGAGGCACTGCAAATCTGTAACCTGGCAATGCAGAGCCCTGAGGAGCTGCACTGGCAGGGAGCAGAGGCCACCATAACCCTCACTATGGGCAACAGGAAAAACAAAACAGAGAAGAAAAAAATAGAATGTGATTTACCTGAGTGGGACACAGTCAGGATAGCAAATCCACAGCTTTCTCTCCCATTATCTTCACAGCACCGGAGTCTCTTGTATTTTTTTGAGTTCCACTTGCCTTTATTTCTTCCCTAACTAGCTTTACTATCTAGTCACTCTTTCCCCACCTGGTTTCCCTTTTGCAATCTTAGCTTTCTACTTCCACACTTTCACTATTAACACGGTCTCCAGTTGCCTCTTTTCCATAACGCTCCTGCATCATACATGCTCTGCTCAACAGCTTTCGCTTGCTCCTCCTGACTCCTCTGGAGCAAGCTGGCCTTCTAGCAGCATCATCACCAGGACCAAGCTTGCCACCCTCTGCACTGCTGTCTCTACCTCATGGTCTCAGCAAGTAAATGAAAAAGGCTAGCAACCAAAAACAAGGAAGCAGCTTCAGCCCACTCCTCACAAGGACTTTGATTACTCTTGCTAAGTGTTATAACTACCAGCTGGCGCTTGTAAGGATGGAGTGGACTAGAATCTGCCTCACCTGTTCCCTCACAGGCAGTATTTTTCCTGGTACCCAGAGGAGCAGTCTGGAGCACTGTCTCCGGGAAGGGTGATTTAACGGAGTGCGTAACACAAGTATTATGACTACTATAGCCCTGAATTAGAAAGAGAAGCGGAGCTCCAGTCCATCTGTGGGAAGGGGTGGGGATTGGTCACGTCTCATCAGTTTCAAAAGTCCTTCTGAAATACAGTAACATAGGAAAGGTATATGGGTAGATACGGCTCATTGGAAGTCAGAAATTCTTATCTCGTTTTCTTTCCACGCTTGGGATTTTTCCAAAGTTTCTCTTGAGCATGAGAAACCAAATATGCTTTCTTAAGGTCTTTAGAAATTCCCTGCTCTGCTTCTGCTGTAATGAATACCAACTGGCTGTTGAGTTGACAGAGCCTGGGCCACATGGGACACCAGTACAGTGTGAAAAATGAAAACATCCATATGTACTTCTCATTTGCTGTGAGTAGAGGGTGATCCTGAAAATGAATTCTGTATTTCTTCCCAATCATCCTTTACCATAGCCAATATCTAAAAAAGGCTGTGTGTGCTCCTGTGCCAGCAGCGCATCCAGCAGTCAGAGCAGCTGCACGGGTCGTATGTTGCAAGAGTGACAAAAGTAATCTTCCAGACAGGCAGAAAATGATGTGAGCTCCACAGCTCGTGACTGGAGCTATTGCACCTGCTCTGCGTTATGCAAAGCTACAACAGCAGAGCACAGCAAGTTGCAGTATTAACTCAGGACAGCAGCATCACAGCCTCCAGACCAGCTTATAGTTATCATAGAATCACAGAACCATTAGGGATTGGAAGGGACCTCAAAAGATCACCTAGTCCAATCCCCCTGCCACAGCGGGACCACGCAGACCAAGTCAAGTTATGAATCTCCTTTGGCCAGAACGACGCAACAGTTTCGTCCGGATAAGACCCCTCCTATTTACACGCACTAGGGTCTAGGATTTGATTAAGAAGTGCTTCATGCCTGGGATTACACCCAAACTCAGAGAAGTAATTTCAGATCTCTGAGGAGCAGTAACAGCCTAAAGCAGAAACACAGTCGTCCTGTGTTTGGTGAGGTGCTGAGCACTTACAAGGCAACAGACAGCCATTTGGTGGCCCTCTACTGAATGAAATCTGATTTCCTCAGCGGGAAGGCTGGTATTAGTACTAGACTCACGTGATAGCATTTATGTGTCTCTGTTAAAATGGCATATTATTCCCAATGCTGATATCTTTTTGGCCAAAAAGGTTAATCTACTATTTCTCGTTCGTGCTTTTTTCCTTGCGAAGCTTCACTTCCTTAACGGCTATTTAGAAACTTCGTGTTATGTAAATAAAAGCTGTGACCTTTGCCTTTGCAGAGGCTGGAGCTACATTAATGGAGCTCAGTGCCAAGACAGCGTGGGGACAAACAGGGTTAGAGCACCTTTTAAAATGCCATTTTGTTGCTTGTAATTTATTCTTCCCCTACCTCCAGCGTTCCTCTGCAGAGATATTTATAAAAATAGGTGTGCCATGCACTGTATATCACAGGTTTATTTAGGACTGTTGTTGAAGATTTACACTGCTCAAAAGAGCAGTCAGAGCAGATCATTCCATTTGCAAGCTTCAACAAAATGTTCCAGGGAAAGTGCTGTTACCACCGTGGAGAATTTTAATGATGATAGAGTTTACAGACAACTTACTTGGCAAACAAGGCTGCGGCAACAGACATCTCAGCAAGTTCTTTTGCCAGTGGTGCTTTTCTGATTGTTGCTGCTGCCTGTTAAACACTTTACATCTACCTCCCAGCTTGCTCCAGAAACTTCAGAACTACCTTTATCCCGCAGTGCTAACTTTGCTCCTCGTAAAGCACCGATAAGGCAGTCATCTAAAAAAGTTGCTGAGCGCCTCAGACACCTGACTGGGGAACCTGATCACTGCTTGTTCAGTTATAAAACTGTTATGTAAATAATAGTTCTTGCTTTGCCATTACTATAAGGAAAATTAGTAATAATTTTACTAATAATGTGATGTGATGAAAGGTGGCCATGGGAGGAGCTGAGTTAAGGCGCTTTCTGCTTTCCAGGAGATGCCTCATTAATTCACATCTCACTAACCACAAGATTCACTACTGCAATAAATTAATGTAGCCCTTTAGTTTGTGCCAGTTACCAGCTGTTGGAGGGAGTGAGGAAAAGGGGAGCTTGCGAGCTGGTAACTCATTTCACCTTACAGAGACCCTCTGTGCACATTTAGACCTGCAGTGATACCCTCGCTATATATTGCACATAATACATCATCATGATGTGCAGTGTATCACACGTGATGTGTAATAAAAACATAGTGCTGTCTGTTGCACTTACCCAATGCAGATTCCCTTCCGTACCGGCAAACTGCTTTCCTGCACCAAAGCCCTGGCAACCCCTAAGAAGCTGCTCACTTGCCCACCTCTCCATCACCAGCTGCCTGAGCAGCAGGCTGGACCATCACTGAATGAGAAACGCTACACCTAAGGGGTCTTTCCTTCACAACTGTTTGAAGGTGTCTGGAAAAGGGAATTGGAGCTACTCCTCATATTGTTCCTCTTCAGCAAATACATCAGGTTTTGGCGTTACCAGGCTGACACCCCTTCATTAGCCCTAGAAGAGCTCATCAGTGTAATCCTGTGTATATTGAACTAGAAACCTTGCAAGATGCAACACTAGTCCCCAGTGATTTTTTTCCCTTTCTCTCGTTGCTTTTATGTTGTCAGCTAGAACAAAAGGAGTTTCAGCTAATTATCGCTGTATTTGCTGAAACCACTAACCTACATCCTAGCTAGCGTGAAACAGTTGCTTCACTGAAGTTCTTGGCAGATTTACACACCTTCTGGTGCTAAGTTCAAAATAAAATGTATTCCCACCTTTGGATTTGCATATTCCATTTCCTCTTACATAAAAAATAAACATTTTTTTCATTATTCTCCAGTCACTAAGGAAAAGGAGGAGAATTCAGTAGCTGGAATATTACCCTGAACTGTGGAAGGTTCAAACTCAAGCCTCTTCTTGTCCACAGATTTCCCACTTCTCTAGGCAAGCTCTTCAGGTTTCTCTGCCTGAGCTCCTCATTTGTAAAATGTGAGCAACAACGTTGTTTCCACAACCACAGATCGTGAAAATCTCGTCTATTGCAATGATGGGGATGGTGCAGGTGACTAAACAGATAAACTACGCGGCAAGAACAGAACACGGAGGGGTTTAATCTGATTCAGTGCTTTGAAAATATATTTATCTCCAGGAAAATTACTCTCTTTCAGTGCCATTCTGTTTTGATGGACTGTTTCTCAGCTGAAGCACTTTCCTCAGCTCACTTCACTACCCAGCTCAACGACATTATGCCACTGTAATGCAGCAGGCAGGACGAGGTGGCTGTGAGGATTAACTGCTTGAGTTGTACCACCACTAAAGCACAAATCATTGGACTAAATGATCTTTCGAGGTCCCTTCCAATCCCTAATGATTCTACGAAATCACAGCCCTGGAGTTTCAAGAATCATGTTTTCGCGCAGTAGCACATGACACAGCTGGAGCTCAGTCAGTGTTTCGAGTGGTTTTGCATAGACTGTGACCTTGCGTACGATATCCAAACAGGGCACATGCAAAGTCACAGCCGCAAACCAAACGTCACCATCTATGCATCCACTGTGTTGGCCTCCCCTCGGTGGTTATTAAATGTGACTTTCCTCCTCCCGGGCAAAAAAATTAAACATCTGCAAGACGTGGAGATTTTATCATGGGTGTGGACAGAGAGGGTTCAGATGTCTCTCTTCTTGCAGATAAT
Organism: Phoeniculus purpureus; assembly: GCA_028565055.1. Taxonomy (NCBI): domain Eukaryota; kingdom Metazoa; phylum Chordata; class Aves; order Bucerotiformes; family Phoeniculidae; genus Phoeniculus; species Phoeniculus purpureus. Next base: position 26,878 of record JAOXOE010065393.1, read on the forward strand.
TGCTTGGTTTAATGAGGAAGTTCTGCAGAACTGTAAACCACTGCTTCTGTGCCTCGTTTAATTATTTGCATACGGCATCACCGTGTCAAAAGGAGGGAGCGTATACAGCAAGTCTTCCCGTTCCCGTATTAGACATTATTGAAAGGAAGCATGAGGATACGTTTCTCGCTAATGATGATGGAAAATTAGTTTCAAAACCCCAGAGGTGTCTTGAAAGATACACCAATGATATATAAAGGTCCAAAGAGGGAAATTCAGTGCAAAATATTGCCTAGGCCCTTTTGGGTTGTTTCTCCAAGTGAGCTTGTTCCCATATAGGTTTGTAGTTATGGGGGAGGGTGGCGAAGAATAAATATAGAAGGATGTAAGAGACTGCAATGTTCACAGCAAGTATGTGAGGCTGATAAACACAGCACAGACTAGGCAACGCATGCCAGCATGGCATGTTCTGTAAAGGTTACACGCCTGGAGACCTACAGCCAAAGACAGATTCACGGGGGCTTTTTTAAGTCTCAAGTTAGTGAAAATGTGAGTGTCTGGAGAGGAGCAATGCTTTATGCATTAGTCATAACATTTTGAACAGCAGCAAACCTACAGTCAGGAGCACAAGGTAGGAGGAAAACAGTTGCTAATTCTATCCTCCTCTCATGCTGCAAGATGCAGTCTGCAGTTACTCTCAGGCATCTCAGCCAAGCAACAGGAAGTCAGTTCAAAGAGGACCACGCTCATGCTTATACTCTGCTACCCTGTGCTTCAGCACCTCATTTGCAGTCCTGTGTGTTTCTCCTCTGATAAGATTGTTTGAGTTTTATGGTGGTTTTCAGTGTGAAGCGAAGAGATACTTTTGATCATTAGGACCTACTGTTTTAGTCAGTGGTGAGCAGTCAGGCAGTTGTGTGCGACACAAGCCACATACAGCACATGGTGTCCAGTTTTGGGCACCTCAATACAAGAGAGATGTGGCGGTGCTGGAGCGGGTGCAGAGGAAGGCAACTAAGTTGGTGAAGGGACTGGAGAATAAACCTTATGAGGAAAGACTGAAAGAGCTGGGGCTCTTGAGTTTGAAGAAGAGGAGGCTGGGAGGAAACCTCATCACTCTCTACAACTACCTGAAGGGGCGTTGTGGAGAGGTTGGTGCTGGTCTGTCCTCACAAGCAATTCGTGACAGAACAAGAGGGAATGGGTTCATGTTACAACAGGGTAGCTTTAGACTAGATATTAGGAAGAATTTTTTCACAGAAAGGGTGGTCAGGCACTGGAATGGGCTTCCCAGGGAGGTGGTTGAGGATCTTTTGATCTGAATGTGCTTAAGGATCTTTGGGATGAGATGTTGAGCAATCTGTTTTAGGGGTGAACTTCTAAGGTAGGGTAGATGGCTGGACTCGATGATCCCAGGGGTCTTTTCCAACCAGAGTAACACTGTGATAACCATGAGGAATCTGTTTGCCCAACTTCACCCTTTCCTGCAGCTAAACTGGGAAGAGTTATGGGACTGAGGGTCAGGTGATACTGCTGACATGGCTCGACCATTTACCACCTCATGCAGCCTTTAGTTTGGAGGTTGGCTTGTTTTCTTGATCGACAGACTCCTAATTTTTTCCTCAAGAGTTCCTCCACAGGTAAGTAAGTTAACGACAGTAAGGCTGCTTTTTTCTTTACAGATGCTTTCCAGAACAGTATAGAAATAGCCCCTGTACACTCAGCTTGAAAACTCCTCTGCCACAGAGTTGCTGCTCATCTATGTTGTCTCCCAAGTGCCCTGGGTTATCACTTGAACATCACTGACATTCAAACACTTCAACAAGGAGTTGTTCATTTTATATATAGGCAACACTGCAAAAAAGGGAAGAGCCAAGAAAAAGCATAAATGAAGGCATTAAAGAAGGTACCGCTAATAGTTTGAGCCCAAATGGCTTTTTTTATGTTTCAGTAGGCCTTTAAGACCTGAATGCATCACAACCATTAGCCATCGGATGCACAGTTTACTTACATTAGTCTCAATACTCTGAATTTATTCCGGTTTGCTGATCTCCAATAATACTTTGCACACAATTATGATGTTGTGGTTACAGTGTACTTACATGGGAACGAAGCTCTTAGTGCTTTCTTCGTACAGTGTGTGCTGCGAGCATGTTTAAACTAGAGCTAATGGTTTGAAGAGGTCTCAGATCCTCCCTGTGTGGTGAAGCAACATTTAATAATAGTCATGATGCTACTGGAAAGGGATGTAAAATGCATCTGTAAAAACAAATAGTAAAAAGATACTGACTTTTTTTAAAAGAAAAGGCATGGAGTGTTCTAGCTGGAAGCTGGGAAAGTCCAGAATGAAGTCTAAAATTGTGCACTCAAACCCTCTGTTGTACTTAGGTATTTTGGGGATCTAACACTATAGTCCAGCCACTCTTAAGGACATACAGCAAATGGGTCTGTGGGCAAAGCCATCATTTTCGCTGTGATGAATGTACATAAGCTCCAGTCATTGTTGGCTTTGAAAAGCATTGGAGAGCTGAAACATTGCCATCTGCAACCACAGGAGTTCCTCTAATGGCTCCTCTAGTTTGTTAGATAAAATTTTACAGCAACACGTGGCACCCAGAGCTGTACAGCAAAGCTTCAGTTCACAGACTCATAAAATCATTAGGGATTGGAAGGGACCTTAAAAGATCATCTAGTCCAATCCCCCTGACACAGCAGGATCATCTACACCAAGTTGCACAGGAGCACATCCAGGCAGGTCTCCAGTGAAGGAGACTCCACAACCCCCCTGGGCAGCCCCTTCCAGTGCTCCATCACCGTGAAGAAGTTCCTTCTCATATTTATATGGAACCTCCTATGTTCCAGCTTACACCCACTGCCCCTTGTCCTATCACTAGATGACATGGCGACTACTCTGGCCCAAAGAAAGTGCCACAGACTGGGTCTATAAAGGGGAAGCAGTAGCTCTGGACAAGTGCTTGTAAAATGACCACAAGGCAAGAGGCAGCTAGACTTTCTTCAGTGAATAGGTGCTGCATGCTTTAGCATGCATCATGTGCACTCTTGCTCCTATGCAAAGCTGCAGCAGATATTCAGGTCAGGTCAGACAATATCTATATTAACTAATTGATCCTAAATCTATTCCACAGATACCCAGCAGTGGTTCATAGATAAGTACCTGTTATTAGACTGTTTAAAATAGCAAGTAGAAGGTGATCTACTCAATATGTTCGCAAAATGATTGTGCATCCTCGTAACTGGAAGGTATTTACTTCTCTGAAATGTAATTTTGAAAATTAATATTTCCCTAAGCTTACTTAAAAAATTGAGTATGCTGCAATCCCTCTTGAAGATAGAGAGGGAGATAGATGAGACTGTTGTCTAATCCATTATTAAGTAAAAGTCTGGGAACACATCAGTTCAGATGCAATATAACAAGAGAGAGACCTTTCCTATAATCTTTTCATTGCTAACAGACAAGAATTCCTACATTTGTCCCCAGCTTGCAGGATCTTTCCCCTCTTTAAAAACTATGAATTTCCTTTATGTTCAGAGAATAATCCCTCCTGGATTATTTACTCTAAGTTTGCTTGACACAGAAGCAAGAAAACAACACAAAAACCCTCCATCTAAACCAATGCATTTACCATTTTAATCTCCCGTTCATGTTCCACTTGTTTCATAATGATCTGATCACAGGGGGCTTTGTGAGAAAGTTCCAATAGGTGTAGTTGGGGATGGAATTGGAAATAAATAATTCACTGTTTCATCCAGGCATTCCAGAAATCCATATATCATCTTTATATGGACAGCTTGCAAGCACAGAAGAAACTGTAATGGTTCTCAAATGACTAGCTGAAGAGTACAAAAAATACCCTCCAGAAATTCTATTTCTCTATTGCTAAGAGTTAAACTATTGGAAAATCAAATGTTGTCTAGATCTGAAATTCTCGTGGAAATTGCCATTTCTCAAAGCTTGAGTGCATAAAAGTATTGGCTAGTGCCATGTCGAAGTGTGGTGCCACTTCTGTAGTGTACAACAACATTCTAAGACAATGTACGATAAATAACCCATAAACACTCTCACGCTGCTGCCCAGAATCACCCACTGGCTCGCCGTGGGTCTTCCTGCGTTTATTTGGGCGCTGGTCTTTACGACTCTTTTTAAGTCTTTAATATGCACATTGCTAGCCTGGGAAAACAGGTACCTTTCCTACACTGCTTTGCAATCCAAATGAACTGCTGCCTCTGCAGCTCTCAGAAGCCATTTAAATTCGTTTCACAAGAAGGTGAAGCACTTCAGAGGCAGTTTATAACGCGGGTTCTCTTCAGGGCCACATTCCAGCTTTGCTAGGTGTGGAAGCCCACTAGTGTGAGAGCTAGCTGGTAGGCAACTTCCGACCCCAGCCCCTGTGAAAAAACTTGACTTTTTGGTTTTAATTGAAATTCATGCAGTCACCTGCGCACAGAAATTAGCACTTTTCTCAGCAGCCTTAGCAGATTTGACTTGTTTGTTGAAGGCAACAGACAGTGGTGTCTGCTTTTGCTAAAATTCTAATAAACAGAGGTTCCTATTTACTTAAATAATCTCTTTTTTTTTTTCCAAGGCTCCTTTAGAAGTACACTAAGACTTTGTCAGACTGGATTTATAGGTGCTTTTACTGTTGTTCCCTGAGTCTGACAAGCAAAGTCCCCTGGGTGAAGAGTGATTGCTCTATCACTCTTTCAGAAACCAACAAGGAGTGCCCTGCCATAGTCTGTGCAAGGCTATTTCTAGATAGATCTAGTCAGGAATAGGTAGAAATCTATTTTGTTTCTTTCTGCAGAAATTCTATGTAAGCCACCAACAGTAAATAAAACAAAATAAAATTAAAAAAAATTGAGAGAGGCCTCTGGAGCCCTTGAACGGGGCAAAGATTGATCATAACCTTTTAGAGCCTACATTTCAGAACTACATCACAGTGCACGAATAGCTATGGGAAGCTGTAATGAGCTGCTCGCTTGCCTTGACTTCACAAGCAGTGTGGTGGGCAAAAAGCAGACTCAGCAGAGAAGTTTTGAACACTCTGGAGACAAGAGCTAATTTAACTGCTAGAAAGTCTCAGAAGAAAATTCTTGAGATCAAAGTCCAAATCAAGTTCAATACGTGCAAAGATGAAGAGAACAAAAACCCATCAGTCAACCACACTGCAAGTACCACTGGATGGGAAATGTTTGATTAAACTCTTTTCTTGACAGAAAGTATCGATCTATTAAAAAAAAAAACCAAAAACCAAATAGAAACTAATAGAGAATTTATGCTTCTGAAAGAAATTCATGTCGGTCCACTCTGAGTAGTCAAATGCTGCTTCTCATAATTGGAAGTGTGTAGTTGCAGAAGAAGGGGTACTGGAGCGCCTGTTTCCAGCTATTGCAGGTGATTTGGGCTGGGGGAATGCTGCCCATACCTGTGTTGCCTGTCAGCACTGCCCCTGTGGAGAGGTTCCAGCTGAGATATGGGAAGGCAGGAGGAGCCTGTAACACCTTCAGTCACCCCAGCCAGAGCTGTGAGAGTGTATTTCCAGGTACTCTATTTCCTGAACATCTGTATGCACACTGTGTCTGCTTCCTTTTTACTCATGGACCCAACCTGTTGCAAAACAATAGCCACAAAGCCTCCTCCCTCCTGTGTCTTTGCCTGGGCCAGTGGGTCTGAGAATTTGGGATGAACATCAAGATGATTTACCAGATAGAGTTTAGGTCAATAACACATCAGTTATACCCCATTTCATTCTCAGTGACCACAGTTACTAAAAACATTTGTATTGTAGAAAAATGTTGGTGGGCTTTGCATATTTACAACATCAGTGATGTGCAAGTGGATTACATTTCCACAACAAAGAAGAACGGTTCTGACCTATAAGACATGTTCAAAAAAAGAGTGAAGAAAGTCTAGCAGCTGAGAACAAGAAGCAGGATTTGCTAGGATCTAGTGGTCCCGGTATCCTAAACGACAAGAATTCAGTAGTACAGTGAAGGCTGGTAAGTGCTCATCCAGTATGTATGAGGGCAAGGATACAGGGTGGTTTAGTTCCTTTTCTGTGCTATTGTGGAGATGTGCTGCCTTCTTCCAACATGTGCTTTGAACAAAGGTCGTAAGGCACTGGAACAAGCTTCCCAGGGAGTTGGTTGAATCACCAGCTCTGGACGTGTTTACAAAGTCATGTAGATATGAAGCTTAAAGACATGGTTTAGTGGTGGGGTTGGTACAGTTATGTTAATGGTTGGACCTGATGATCTTAAAAGTCAACATAAATTCTATGGTTTTATGTTGCATGTGAAAATGATCCTTTTCTAGACATCCCCATCAGTGCACAGGAATAGTCCCCCCTCACTAAAAGCAAGTTCTCCAATGTCCTTTGTAGTAAGCAACATGTTTCCCAACCCTTTTATTTTGCACTGTGACTGGGTGAGTGGGGAGTATGTCTTTATTTACTCTTTTTATTAAAGCTTTCAACAAGTACATAGGACCTACAGAAATATATCTTTCTTGATATATCTTTCATTTCACTCAGATTGTTTTTAATTTAAGATGTAACTTGAAAGTGCCTTGCCATGGGTTGGCATAAAAGACAATGAGACATGAAAGGCAAGCAAGTAACTAAGAAAATTCTCATTTACTAATGGTTACAGTGCCTATTGTCATGGCAGGCTGGCAAGGAATTAGGAAGATTTAAATGTAAATTAGATCTATCATTCTCAAAACTGAAATGAGCTCGTTATTCAAAATTGTATGAAAAAACAGAAAGGGGGCAAATGAACCATCTGTGTTGCCTTTAAAAGCTTAGATCGGAGTCCTGGAAGACACTGAGTACAAGCCACATTTTAGGGGGCCTTCCAGAGACAACTGTGCTGTGGGATTTCTTTAGCCTGCACAAAGGAGCACAGGTCAGAGAGAGCCTTGCACGTGCCAGAACAGGAAGGATCCTGACTGTGGTGCTGTGACCAAACTGAAGGTTCTGCAGACACAGCAACAGCATCACTTTGACACGTGTGATTCAAGCAAGGACAGATGTTGAGGAGACAGGGTACAGGTGCCTGCAAGACAAGGAACACCTTATAATTTTTGTTATATCAGGAAATCAGGAGCCACCCAACAGCCCTATTCATTATCTGAAGGAGCACAGAAACATTTATCAGCACGTTATGAGGTTGAACCCAGCTCATTCAATAGCAAGTGACAATTGCTAGTGTTTGCTGCTGCTCTGACAGCTGTGGGATGTGACACTGGTGGCTCTTCTCCAGTTGCTAATGGACACAGGTCTACATCATAGAAATGCAAACAAAATGGACACTTCTGCCAGCAGCCTCAGCAGAGGACATGCTCAGAAGGCAGTGAGGTTGTTCTTAACTCTGAGCAGAGCCCCCAGAGAAGCCCAAGGGTGCTGCAGTGAATAATTTGCAGCCCACCTCCCTGTTGAGCTTGTTCTGGGAATGGAAGTTTTCTGTACCAGAGACTGCAAGTCTTATCTTGAAAGAGATAGTCTGATGATAGAAGCCAGAGGGGATATTGCTGAGACAAACTAGTAGGTTAATGAGGTATGAAAAGTCATTTAGTCATAGTGATGTGCACTTTGTATTTTCTTTCCAATACTCTGCAGACTGCCTTCCCCATCTCCTGAGGCCCCTGGACTTTGTTCTATTCCACACAATCACTTCCACCCAGTACAGTAATGATGCCTTCAAATGCTGAGGGTTATTTAATTCATTTATTTAACAATGCAGCCAGCAAGATCTGGCTTCTTCTGCGAGGACATTCCTCTTTGACTACAATGCTAGACCACAAAATGAGTGGGAAATGGGCTGGGGGGGACTCTGACTGCAGGAGTACCATGAAGTGGATCCTGCACCATAAAGATGCAATGTTACAGGAGAGAAAACAGCTCATATGGATGAATTGGAAAAGTCTTGTAGTCTATAGCCTAGCCTGAGCCAGAAATGGGTTTTGCTACCGTGAGTTTCTCAACAGTAATTTCAATTACAGTCCCCTTATTTATCTTATTTTCCATGTTCTTCTAACACAAAGAACTTCATAGAAGTATCTTCATAGAATCATAGAATCATCAGGGGGCAGAAGGGACCTCGAAAGATTATCTAGTCCAATCCCTTGCCACAGCAGGACCACCTAGTCCAAGTTGCACAGAAACACATCCAGGTGGGTTTTAAACGTCTCCAGAGAAAGAGACTCTACAACTCCCCCGGGCAGCCCCTCCCAGTGCTCTGTCACCCTCACTGTGAAGAGAAGTTCCTTCTCATATTTATGTGGAACCTCCTGTGTTCCAGCTTGCACCCATTGCCCCTTGTCCTATCACCAGATGACACTGAGGAGAGCCTGGCTCCATCCTCCTGACACCCACCCTTCTTCCATGAAGAATGATTGTATTTTCATTTCTAAACACAGCAGGTGGAAGAAACTAACACAAACCCAGATTTTAGCATTCACTTTTAAAATTCCAAAGGTTTAATTTTTTCTATAATTTTACCAATCAATATATTGTTTTAAAATTCTTATGTAGAATAAGAGCAACACACAGGAGCATATTACTGAGGAACGATAATGTGAAAATACGTATTTTGAAAAGTTCTTTATTACAGTAAACTGCTTTTGAGTGTATTTTGTCATAATTTTAGTAGATTTTATATGCTATTAATTTTTTAGCCTTTTCCCCCCCTCAAACTCTAAATAATGATTTCCAACAATTGCTTTGTAGCTGACCTTACAAAAGAAGATGAAGGAATATGATGGCTATTTTGTTGGTTTGGGGATTTATCATTACATACATTCAGGAAGGATAAGTCATGGAGTACCCGAACTTAGTAAAAATCCTATGTAAAGAAAGCACTATGTGTGACATTTAGAACGACAAGAATACTGAAGCACTGAAATCAAAGTCTCAGTCTCACAGTATCATTTCTGCCATCGTTGCTGTGGGGAGCCTTCAATTCAGGGTGCTGTGCGAGCATAATTGATAAAGGAGGAGTAGACTGAGGATGGATAGGAGAAGGGTTGTTAACATACCCTAGAGCAGCATCTGCTAGAGATGCACCAGTGGTCCTGCCCCAATCTCTGCGGGAGCAGTCAGAGGGCCAAAGGTGGTGCTCAGTTCAGTGATCTCCAAGCACAGGCAGCTTCAGTATCTGCTTAGGAGAGGAGAATCTCCTCTGCAACCTTGTTTTCTGCCCAGTGTGGATGCACTGCCTGGGGGTATACTATGCAGGACGCATAGTGCATTTTAGCTTTGCTATGAAAAAACATTTTACCTCCATGAGTGAAATCATCACTGCATAAAAAAGCAAAATTAAGTGAAACTAGACAATAATTCTTACTTTAGACTAAAAAACTCTTTCCAGGCTTTTTTTTTCAGTAGACTAGAGCATGACATAAGGTAATGTGTTGTTATACTACTTGCTGCCACCAGCTGTGACAGGAGACACCTTTAATCAACTACCCTATAATTATGCTAAGGTTTTCACCAAATGACAAATCCCAATTGGCTGGGCTAGAGCCCTGCCTTTCCAGCCAAGGCTAATTATTTTGCCCACTCACCTGTTCATTCACTCCAGCAAGTCCTGGCCTGTGGAACCATGTAGGTGAGCATTTACTGCTTGTTTTTATATTCTTGAAATTGAAATGTTAGTGAGAGAAGGAAAATTGTAGTAGGGCTTTCCAGAAAGATTGTCAGGAATTGTGAGGTGTAGTAGCTGCTGTAACGAGCTGTGTGGGGCTCTACCATCTGATCACCTCTCAGCATGTTTTAACTTTTTTCTTGAAAGGGAAGTGATTCATTGAACTACTATGCACAGAGATCATAAACTGTTTGTGTGTAGCTGTCACAGGTATTGAGCAAAACCTACGTCTTCACACCAATAAAACTGCTAAAGCAATCTTACTCTAAAGAGCACCTGTTTGTGGCTTTTTGTGGTGTTAGGCTAGGCAACTTTACTCAAGGGGTGGGAACAGGTTTTTATTCACAGGCAAAAGCAGGCTAATAGAGATTGCTTTAGGGGTCCATAGGAACAGCCATTCTTGGGGGAGTTTAATGAGAAAGTATTTGCTCTTGGTGAATGCAGCTAGTCAGGTGTGGAAGAGAAGACACCTGGGCATTTTGAAGCCTCTCAGCTCAAGCAAACGCTACACTGCGGTGCGATATTTATCCTTTTATAGGAAGCCACAGATGCACAGGCAACCAACAAAGTAGCTGAGGCAAGAGGTTTGTGCTACAGTTGCTTACAAGTGGTCGAGTGTGTGTTGGGCAGTCCCTGCACGGATGTGAGCTAGCATGGATCTCCACTGAAGTCTCCAAAGAGAGGGTAAGGAATTGGGTAGTGAGAGGCTGAATAGAACCAGCTGAGTTCCAAGTTCTATGGCAACTGGTCCAAAGTAACTCTCCCAACATGATAGACATTAAGGTGTCTTATCATTAAAAACAGCAGATTTCGTTGTGTTTCCAGCTTAGGGTGAGATCGAGGTCTCCTGGCTGTTTTGCCTCCCTAGCAGTGGCAGGTCCAAAGGAACAGAAACTGCTGGGAGCCGCCAGCCTCTGCCTTCAGCTCCCTCACTGCAAACCCTTTTCCTTAGGCTCTCTCCAAGCCCTTGCGCTAATTGCCCTGTTTAGGCAGCTCCAGCTGCGCTCCTTTCTTCTTTTCAGTTGGAACTGTTGGTTCTTTGCATAACCGTTTCCCCAGACAGAGCTCGATAATGCTAATGACTTCTTTATAAGTCACCAGCGTTCTGCATAGCTTTGTAGTCACCTTTGTTTTGAGCCTGACATCTGCTGGCCCATCTCTGTTGCTTATCTCCGGGGATGGGTGCCAATTACATTGGCTCCGCGCTATTAGTGTGTTTATTAAAATAACAAAAGACTATGAGGATTATGAAGAAACAGCAGGTGAAAAGGGACACGGTAGGGAAGAGAAGTTATTCTTGAGAGAAGGTTCATTTCTTTACCGCAGTTTCGTATCCCTCTCAGATTGTATTTACATACAGTCATGTGGGAGCAAGGAATAGGGAATGAATGACAGTCCCAGGAGTGGAAGTTTGAAAAGAGCATTCAGCTATGGCACGAGAAAACTCGAAAGCACACACTGTGAAGACATGTTAAATATATAAACTGGCAGTGAGGCTAATAATACATATTTATTTCCAACGATAATCTCCTCTGAGGACACCCCACCACCACCACCTTTGCTTCCTTTTGCTCTAAGAATTAAGTGTTGCTACTGAAAATCCAGGAACAATTTCCTCCATGCAGGCTGGGTTTATTCCAGGTGTGTATTTGCTCCTCTACTTTTAAAAGGGAATGCTACTATGATATTTCTGGCAAGATCCTATATTTTCTGAAGGAAAAACTCAATGACCAAAACAGTTTCATGCTAAGAATTGGCTGCTGTGTTAATTTCAATCTTGAATTACTTCCAGGATTACGGAAAGGTTATTCTGCCTCTTTGGCAGATGTTTTCCAGAGCCATCTCACCTCTTCCAAAGGCAAAGCTACTACATATACTTATGGTATAGCTAATTGTTTCATATTAATCTGTCGACTAGGGTACTGCTGTTCTGGGGGAGATACATATTTTTAGGGCAGGTGTGGAATATTATTTGCTTTGTCTGAAAAATGTATAGGAGTTATTTCTGAGCTGCAGGAAGACTTAGAAAGAAAAATTGTGTATTTTCAAGTTCAGCTCAGACTTCTGGTTTTCAAAACAATATTCCTGTGGGAGATGATGGCCATACATGTTTGTTATAATCCTCCATAATATGAGCTCGCTTTCTTTCTTGGAATAGCTACTGAGAGGTTGTAGTACACTGCTTAGGAAGCCTGTTCTTGTACTGCAACTCCAGTTACAGCCACTACAGCTTTCTGGTAAAGTTTCTGTCTGAAAGAGTCTAAAATTGTACTGGAACACAAGATACTGCTCTGTTCTGTGAGTCTATGAAGATTTGATCTGCAACGTTGTTCACCTGTTAAAAGGAAGTACAGGTTGACTACACAGGTGAAATCACAGAAAAACAGGGTTGGAGGGCGAGTTTGTCTGTTTTGAGGGGTTTTTTTTTATTAGAATTACTTAAGAGAGTTCAGTGTATTGCAGTGAAAAGTATTTGACTAAGGAAACCCAAAGAAAACCACCAGGTGGTTTTAAAAATCCTGTTGTGTTTTGTCCAATTTTCTACATAAGGTGGTCGTGGTAGTGCAGTCATATTTGGATGAGGTTTATGTTTTACTTGGCTGCATACTCAATATTATTAATGGTTGATCTATGATTACTAGTCAATATAATATTAAAAACTGTCAAGTGTATTTCTTATGCATGCAGGGAATATGTTCCAACTTATTTTGCCATAAAGCATGATCAGCAAACAGAGAACAATTCACAGAATAGCAGCAAGATGGAATACTCTGCAAAGTGATGTGATGGACACTCTCTCATCCCTGATTCCTCTGCAATGAAAACTGTCATTACAGACATTGCATCCTGCCAAGCCTAACTGTTAAGCCAACATAATACAGGCTTCAGGTCCTCACGCACTCATTGCCCTGTATTGGGAAACAGAACTCGAGGGTGGGAGTAAGCGATGACTAAAGAAGTGGTTTGGCAGTTCTTGGTGATAAGGACAGCCACAGCACTGGAGTGTCATTTGACAACTGCTTCTTAAAGCAGATGTGCTGGCTGCATCAGCCAGTTTTGCTGGTATGTGTACTTAGTCACGTGTAATCCCTTCCTCTCTTTTATTTTGGCTGAGGTATTTTTAACCTGAACCATTTTGTGGCCTGACAAACAGTTGTGCTAGCCCAGTTGAGAAGATTATTCTGAAGGAAGGGTGGAGTATTAGAAACCACTGTCTAAAGAAGTGCTTACTGAATTCTGACTTTACTGACAAGTGCAGCTTAACGCACTAATGACGATGAGGCCACATCATACTATGCAAAGAGCATCACTCACACTTCCTGTTTGATCAGGTTAAACTTGGTGTCAGCTGTGCAGCACAGATGGTCCATTCTTCCAGAGATGGAGCTTTCTACTCCTCACAAATGTTCATGTCATCACTACAACACCCATGTGTACCTGTGTTAATGGAATACCATTGCCTTCTCTTTCAGCAATGACAAATTGACCCAAGTGGGAAATGCAACATAACTACAAGGTTATTCATCCCTTTCTTTTGTGGTGGTTTCATGGATCTGACACGTTTGTAATGAACAAACTGTCTCTAGCCCAGGACGTGCTCCTCTAAAAAGAGCAGGATGGTTTAAAGCCTCTCTATGTTGAATTTCCAGCATTGATACTGGTACTTTCATCCAGGAAAAGTACCCATTCAGAACAGAGTAGAAGAGAACGGGGCCATTTCTCACAACAGTGCTGCCTGGGACACGTAAGGATGGGGTAGGAAGGATGTCAGACACATGATGCATTTTCCACCGATCCGTGAAAAGTGTTCACCCCACACAGCTGGTGCTAGTAGTTTGGGCTGCTTTAATCGTATTCATAGGGACTCCCAGTCTATGGACTGTATCAGTACTGGTGGTGTTTAAATGATACTGGTAGTACTACTGGTGTGTTTACAAAAAAGTTCAAGTTACAAGTTTAAACACATTAACACTTAATTAAACAGATCCTTAGTTTGCTCCTTTGTTCCTTAGGAGTCTGTTTTATTTCTCCTTAGAATTTAATCAGTGTGGATTTCTGCACAGGAGCTGGACTTGCATTTTTGACATCTTTCACAACTCTGTTTCCATCACTTTCAGATAAAGGAAGATAGAAAAGAACTTCTCCCAATAACTTACAAATTTATGCTGCCTGTAACATTGAGAGAGATTTTTACTCTACTATAAGTAGTGCTTATAAGAAAATGAAAGAATTAGGGATTAAATCTTCAACATTCTGCTCTCCTCTGCATATCTGACCATGTATCTTACACCACAGTTTTACACGGATTTAAAATTCTAAAAGACATGGATTTAAAATCTTAAACGCAGAGATTTAAAAAGAGGCTCTTCTGCCCCATCAAAAAAAGCAGTTCCGCATGGAAATGTCTGCGTCCTTATTATCGTCAGCACAGGAAAAGAGCAGCCTATCTTCACATCAGTATTTTGTGTTACCTTATGTCATTAATTAATAGGCAGTAACACATGCATGTTGTTTGCAATGCACAAACCAGTTAATAAGCACTTGAAAAACTGTCATCTAAAATCTAAAGTGACAATTATACCGATGATCTCAGAGTTAGAAGAGTTCTTACAAGCTGTTGTTTAACCAGATACCACGGTGCAGTAACACTTGTCTCCTCTCTCTTAGAAAACATGAAGAGCACCCCTGCTTTCTCAGTGTTCAAACTGCTGTGGCTCAAAGCAAGACACATCCTTAAACAGGGCAAGTCTGAGATGTTATGGACTTCTACTTGAAAGTTGGGAAGTGTGGCTAAACCCTATTAACATAAGGATGTCAGATACTGGTTGTGCTTATTGGCTCTAGTTTAAATTCAACGTTACTAGATCTGTCTTGACAAAGTGAAGCCTAATTACTTCAAAGCTAAACATGAACTCTCGTGCCAGATTTTCACTTAAAAATACAAACCTGACTTGTTCTAACATTTTGTGGCACCTCACTTGTAGACTATAAGCCAAACAGCATAATCAATGACTTCTGATGGGACACATCTTTTCACTGTGGTGCACAGCACTCGTGTGAAGTTCAAGGCTACATCCAGCTCATGTCTCCCTTTTATCTTCTGTCTTTGGCCAAATGTGGCACTTGTTTTCAGGGTCATGTAGCATGGCCCAGACTTGTGGCTCTGAAGCTACAGACATACAGGAGCATGCTTGCCTTTTCAATAAGGTGTGTTTCTGCATCCAGTTTATGCTGCAAAAATTATTAAATAAACAAAATTTGTTATTTTCCTCTAATAATTACCCTTCATAAGTGCTGAGTTAAAATCTAAAGCAGAAGCTAGTCTCTTAGACTAAGGACGTTTAGATCCATCAGTATAGACTTCTAGTCAGGTAGCCCCAGAGCAATTAGTGTTCATGTATTGCAGATAAATTGACTTTTTGACAGGGCAGCTTTATGACTCGGCTCACTTAGACCGACATTCAGGGAGACAAAGAGCAATATTTTTCAGAGCTGCCATCGTTAGCCTGGGCCAAAGGCAATTCTTGTAACTGGAAATTATCACATAAAATAATCTATTATACCCAGCAGAGCACATTACAGCAAAATCTGGAGAAGAACCATTTCCCAGCGATCAGTTAAATCAAATTTTGCAAGATTAGACAATAATAAATGAGTCCTAGCTAAACCAGTAGAAATAGTGTTCAAAACAACACTTCCTCCCCATATCTAGTCAGCCTACTACTGAAATCCACTGAAAACCCCTCACTTTACAGGAGCAAAGAGTCTGATTGTGTCCTTCTGACTTCAGTGGGTGCTGAATGCGCAGTAGAAGGTGAGATATTCCTAGAGCTTCTGTTTGAGGTGATCCCTCTTTGTTATGACCAAGCCATTTATGTAGAGGATTGCTAACCTGGCAGATGCCAGAGTATTTCAGCAGCTCCATTTTTAGAAGTTGAAAATATTTTCCCCCAGGATTCCTATACGGAATTCCTTTAATTTGTCCTGTAAGTAAGGTACAGACTGGAACCATCTCAGGAAATGTCACTTTGGGTAATGTAGGAGTCAGCAAGAGGAGATGCTCCGTTGATCCTCATAGTTACAAGCAGGAGAAGTGAAGGTTGGAGGCAATCTTGGGTGCAGTGTCTATGACATGATGGATTTCAGGATCCTAAAAATAGGAAACGAGGCAAATGGCAGGATCACCACCACTGGCTTCAGTGAAGCGCACTCTGTCGTCTTCAGGCACCAACGTGGAAGAGTACCATGGGAGATAGCCCTGGAAAGAAGAAGGAGCTGGGTGATTTCTAACAACTACCTTTTCTAAGACCTGAATCAGCCTGTCTCCTCATGCAGGAAATGAAACAAAGGCAAGTGAACCCCTAACAAAACTCAGACAAAAAAAGATGAAGCACCCCTAAGCTGGAAGCAAGGACAAGTGAACTGGGAGGAATACAGAGACACTGTCTGAGGTGTACGGATGGGATTAAGCAAGCCAAACCCCAATTGGAATTCAATCTTGTAAGAGATGTGAAGTGCAATATGAAGGACTACCGCAGCTCTCACCAGCTTTGTTACCCTTCTTTGGACATATTAAGGACAAAAATGTGATTGGAAGTAGTCAGAGTGGAGATGAAATAGTCCTGCCCAACCTGGTAGCCTGTGCAAAGCATTGATTGGCTTGGTAGGCAATGCCAGAGCAACAGATGATGTTGATCTTGGTTGTTAACAAGGTTTTTAACAGCATCTTTTCTAACAGTCTCAGTGATTAAGTACAAGTTAAATACGCCGTTGAACAGAAAACTGGCTCATTTGGTTGTGATCAGGAACATGAAGTCCAGCCGGATGTTTGCTTCTGGTGATGTAAGATAAGGGTTCATACTGGGCCCAATCCTACTTAACATCTTGAACTCTTCTCTCTTTGTTGAGATGATTAATCAATGAAAGAGCAAATGCCTGGAGAGGAAAAACCAGCTGCACTAGCACAGGTTTATGAGCAGAATGGCTGAAATCAATTGCAGAAGTGTTTCTAGGAGGTTATGGTGGACACCAAGCTGATGAGAGTGAGCAATGTGTCTTTGCAGTAATGAAGACTAACAGCCTCCTGGGTGGCATTAATCAGAGTATCTGTCACCAGCAGGTCAAGGAATATATTTATTCCCCTTTTTTTAGCACTGCTGGTGCCATACCAGGAGTGCAACCCCTGGGCTCTCCAGTACAAGAAAGAAATGGACATACTAGAGCAAGTCCAACAAATCACTGCAAATGTATATGAGGGATTATAACTTCTGTCATATGAGAAGAGGCTGAAAGAACTAAGGTTGCTTAGCTCACAGGAGAGACAGCATTTTGCTGCTGTCATGTCTGAGCAGTTGGAGGAATTGCATGAAGCTGATTTTCTACAAGTCACATCAAGCAGATGCCATGCAAATGAAGTATTGGAGCAATCTAAGTGAGCAGAGTCATAACTTCTTTCCTAGTGATTTGATCTGTGATCTAAGTCTAGCTTATGAAACTGCCTCTTGGCTGGGTTTCTTTAGTTAATGCATCAGCAGCTGTACAACGAAGAAGTATCTGTGTGGATGTCCAGGCTTCAGTCCATCTACTGCTTCTCTAACAATAACTTATTTTTCTCATAGAACTGATGTGAAATTTATAAGCAAAGCAAAGTAGATAATCGAATAGTAGGTGCAGGAATCCAAAGTGGTACTGGGACAACTCCTTTGTATGCTGGTGGGAGGAAGCTGTTGTAGTTGTGGCTCTGCTGTACATTTCACCTCACCATTTATGCTGCAATCTACTTACCTTGCTTACCTGTCTTTCATATGGCTGCAGAAGAGTTATGAAGGGATGCTTGATAGGTGTAACTTCTGCTTCTACTCCTACTTCAGGACTATAAGCTTCTAGCTTGCAAAAGAAACCCAAACAAATTCTTCCTCTGCTGCCAAACCCTCAGTGGAGAATCCTTGCTGGTGGTGCTTGCTCGCTAGTCTTTCATCTCTGCATACTTGTGCCTTTAAATAGCTGGTCATTCGTATCTGCTGGCAACTCCAAGACAAGAAAGCTGAACTGAATTGGCTGCTGTTCTCTCCTCAGCTAGGTTACTAGACATTCCTTTTGCTGTGTCTCCAGTTCTTAGCTTCTCCACTGACATGGTGACCAAGAGCTGGCAGTATGCTCAGGAAGAAAAAGAAAAGGAAAAAATACCCCTACTGCCTTCTTAGCATAAAAGATAATGGATAAGGAAGACTTAAAGTGGGGTTTGCAAAACACAGTAGTTAATCTGGGAAGTGTCTGGGTTCTGGCATCTCTTGAAGCAACCTGTAGTGCAAAACCTCTCCTCTGGGAATCTGAACTCCTAAAGATATCTTCTTCAATCATTACTTTTGCATTTGTCCTCAATTTCCTCCTAGTCCTCAGAAGAGACAAATTGCTCTAAAATGGAGAAGAATCCCAAAAGTCTCTAGAGAACACTCTAAAGTGTGATATATGTGACTGGGGCAGGATCTAGTCCATTTGTTGTTATAGGTTCCTTCATTGTTTTGAATCCCCAGAGGTCTAGATTCCAGCCACACTGCTCTCCCCTCTTTCATGAGAGTTCCTTTTGCACATGATTTCCTCCCACAATCAAAGCAATGCTGGAGTTTTCAGTGTAGTCAGCTATGATCAAGCTCAGTGAACACGCACAGGGAATCTCACTGTCCTACTACTACAGCAATCGCTGCTGTGAATCTGGTTTGAGGCTGGATTTAGGAAGGTTAGATTCTCCATTAACCTCTCCTTACCACTGTCCAACTTTTCTGGGTATGCAACAGTGTGATGGATGGAGGTGTTTTGCTGTTTTATTGAAACAAATTAAACATATCATCCCTCTGGCTGCACAATGATGAGTAAAATGCAGATTGATGACAACTGTAACCTCTTGTCTGTATGCACTTCCGGGGGAAGACACCTCTATGACTCTGTGCCCATAAAGCTTATAAATTTGACACTCACTAGTCACAAGACAGAGATGTAATTCAAGGTGTAGCGATGAGAGGTTTCCTCT
Source organism: Phoeniculus purpureus (assembly GCA_028565055.1). Lineage (NCBI taxonomy): Eukaryota > Metazoa > Chordata > Aves > Bucerotiformes > Phoeniculidae > Phoeniculus > Phoeniculus purpureus. The sequence continues at coordinate 45,548 of JAOXOE010065393.1, forward strand.
CCTGTATGTACTTGGTAAATGCAAAGCAAGAAGTGCTGCTTTTTTTCAGTCTATCCCTGGGAATTCTTACGTTGCTAGCCACAGCCCAATTCAAGGGAGCTCCTGTATTTTTATGTGTGCTCTTATATACACCTTAGCTACTCTACGGCCTTATCATGAGGCCATTGTGGAAAGTGACTGATCCAGGTTTGAAGCATTTCAAACTCAGAAGCAAAGTGGATTCAAGCCAGTTACTGCACAGAAAAATGGTTTAGCTCTTGAGATACCGTGTAAAAGCTGATGATCACACATACACGCACCATGGACCACAACCACCATTATGATCTTGAATAGAAGTGTGACTGCTTATTGAAGGTACGTGGACAACCTCAGCTTTCCTAATGATTTACACTCTTGGACACCTTGGGGTCACAATCTGCACATCTCAAATGGCCTCAAGCAATCAACAGATGACCTTGCTTTTATGTCTGCCTAAAGGAGCTCTGGACAGAAGATACAGTCCTGTAATATTTCAAATATCTCATTGATTGTTTTCTTTCTGCAGCAGTCCAGGTTCCACTTTGTGTTATTTTATATCTTAGCTTAGGTGCTCTGTAAAATTAATGCGTGAAGAGCTAGAACTCTATTTTCAGATTGGTGAGAAATATTACCTCTAGATTACTGTTGATTAACAGAAGATATTGAGAGACTGATCATGTTTACAGACATAGGACAATCAGGACTACTACTGAGCACATTTGTTTTGGTCCATGACTCAGTGATGGTTTCATATTTACTTTATATGTATGTAAAACTTTATATATATGGTTTATTTTCTCAATGATTGCACATTGGAGCCAGGCTCTTCTCAATGTCATCTGGTGATAGGACAAGGGGCAAAGGGTGCAAGCTGGAACATAGGAGGTTCCATATAAATATGAGAAGGAACTTCTTCATAGTGAGGGTGATGGAGCATTGGAACAAGCTGCCCGGGGTGGGGTTGTGGACTCTCCTTCTCTGGAGACATTTAAAACCCACCTGGATATGTTCCTGTGCGACTTGGTCTAGGTGATCCTGCTGTGACAATGGGATTGGACTGGATGATCTTTTGAGGTCTCTTCCAATCCCTAATAATTCTATGATTCTATGAAGTGCTCTACAAACTGCTGCAGCTGAACATGTCAAGCACTGGAGAGCAGACAAGTAAGCACCAGTGTTCTGGGTCTTCCTTTACACATTACTGCTTCAGTGCCAGGGAAGGGGGAGGAAAAGCTTTCCCTTAGTTTAGCTAGTCCCTTCCCCTAGGAAATGCACATGTGATGCTGCAGCTCCTACCCAGGAAAGGAAGATTTGCCCCACCTGTAACAGTGCTGCAGTGTTATTCTCACTCCAGTCTGCTCCATCACCCCTGGCCATTTTGCATTTAAATCCCTTTTTAGCCCTGTATTTCTGTCCGTAGACCCCAGAAAACTCAGTGCTCTGGTGACGAGCAGCTGGGCCACATAAGCCCTTTCATAGATGTTCCTGTGCTTTCCCTGTCTGACGCCCATAGCTGACAGTTAGCTGGTGTAAAACAGGAGGGATTTGGGCTGGCATTCCTTAAAACACTCTGTTCTCACAGATCTCTGGCCTGAGGCTGCCTGTTATGCCCACAGCTTCTGGAGTGCAGCTTTCCCTTTCACTGCATGACGGAAGATTATTTCATTAATGAATCTAATGATACTTTGTCTTTGGTCCTGACGATCTTGGTGACGATGCTGTGCAATCTTTAATTAACTTTAAGCCTGCCAGGCACTAAGAGGGTGTTTATAATCTGCAACAAATGCAGCAGCTTTGAAGGCTTGGTGTGATGAAATAACCTTGTCCAAGGTCACACACTGACTCTTGGCTGGAGTTGAGATGAGATGCCAGGTCTCCTGAACTGCTGAGGCAGTGCTGGAGAACAAAGAAGAGGACATTTCCCTGCTAAAATGTTTGTAAAGTGCAAAGCGGGACAATCCAGGCAAGGAGTGCAAAGTGCTTGGTGGGGTTTGGGGGAGTAGAGAGCGTGTCGAGGTGCTCGCCAGTGTGGTGGCTGCGCTGCTCAGTCATGAGGCTTTTAAGACAATGTTTGATTTTGTACTTGGCCATGTTAGCTTTACGTGAGCACGAGGCGGGTTTGTAGCACACAGGGCAGGGACAGGAATTTAATGTGTGGATTAAAAGTGAGGTATGACACAAGGGCTGCCAGCAGGGAATATGCATAGAGACACACACGGAAAAGAGAGAGATGCAGAGACCTTGGATAGGCTCTTTTATGGCTGTGGGGTTGTTAAAAAGTGAGCAGATTCCTTCCACTTAAAGCTATTTGATTTCCATGGAGCTCTACGCTTTTTCAGCCTAGAGGTCAGATGTTCCTGAGCCCTTTTCAGCACTTTTCCGTAAGATGCTCCTTATTTGAGGTCTGGGAGTGCTGCCCAGGCACCTGCATGGTTTTATTTACCTGTTTTTCTGCTATATTGTGTGTGGAAAGATTTGCTGTTCCCAACTGCAAAGACATTGCCTGCGTCAGTATTGTAACCATATGAGCTTGAAATCATAGAATCATAGAATGTGTTGGGTTGGAAGGGACCTCCAAAGGGTATCCAGTCCAAGCCCCCTACAACAAGCAGGACCACCACTCACCAGATCAGATTGCCCAGAGCCCCATCCAGCCTGACCCTGAGATGGGGCCTCCACCACCTCCCTGGGCAGCTTGTTCCGGGGATCCCCCACCCTCAGATTTAAGAACTTTTTACTCTCATCCAGCCTAAATCTTCCGTTTTCCATCTTCAAACTATGACCCCTCATCCTATTGTTCCCTGCCCTTGGAAACAGTCTTCCCCAGTCTTTTGAGGGATTGAAAGGTCACTGTTAGCTCCCCCCAGAGCTTTCACCTCTTCAGTCTGAACAACCCTGAGACTCTCAGCCTGTCCCCAGAGCAGACGGGCTCCAGCCCTCTGAGCATTTTGGTGTCCTCCCACTCCAACAGTTTCTCATAATTTCCAGAAATTTGCAAACCATTGCTTTGAACTTAATCTTCTATGTGTGCCTAGAGGCCAACACTGCAGGCCTTTGATGCCCCAGCAACCATGACAATACTACACCAGTACACTCTGGTTTTGTAAACAGCTATCCTGCGCTCATCAGGGAGTTGAAAAGCACAAAAGTGAGACGCTAAGCTCTTCTTCAGCCTCTAAAAAAGGAAGAGGTGAGGGTGCAGTACCTGCCATGGGATTTCAAACTCCTTCCTAAGCAGATTGGAGAGATAGTCATACCCATCACTCTGGAAAAGGGCCAGGTTGAACATTCAGAGATTTCAGTGTCTTGCTAATTGTTGGGAAACTTTAATATTGTCAGGAGACAAGAAATACTGCTTTTATAGTTCTGTTTGAGAACAAACGTGTCTCTGGTTTCCAGGAGTGGGACTGTCTAAAGGGAAGGGGTTTTCTGATTGGACAGGTAGGAATTACTTTAGCATCTCCTCTCATGGCTTTATGGCCACAAGTAATCCCCTCTGTTTTCACAGAATCACAGAACATTAGGGATTGGAAGGGACATCAAAAGATCATCTAGTCCAATATCCCTGCCAGAGCAGGATCACCTAGACCAAATCGCATCAGAACAGGAGAGAGAGTCTCTGGAGAGAAGGAGACTCCACAACCCTTGTGGGCAGCTCATTCCAGTGCTCTGTCACCCTCACTGTGAGGAAGTTTCTCCTCATATTGATGTGGAACCTACTCTGTTCCAACTCACATCCGTTGCCCCTTGTCCTATTATGGTACTGCACTGATATTTTCCAGGGTTTTTTCTCTTGCTGTTCTCTTGCAGAAGTTTCCACATCTCTTCCAGCTTGTCCTACATGTGGAGCCACCCCATCTTTGTGTGTTGAAGCTTTTCCATATTTAAGAAGCTGCCTTAAACCCCCATTTACCTGTGGCTGGCTCATGTCTTTTTTCCACCTCTGGAGCAACATCACATCTAGGACTGCTTCCTTCCAGGGTGCAGCTACGTCCTATTTCCCCTTCTTTACTTCATTCATTGTTGCTTTCCTCCTGGCCTGTTACCATCATGGGTTCAACTCAGAGGCTGCCGCACCACAATGCTGCCTCTAACAGCAGAAAGAATTTTCAGTGATGAACTTATATTGCTCATTGGGAAGAAGGCTTCTCCTGCAGAGCTGTTAGAGGAAAACTCTTAAGAGTGGGGTTGGCTTAATCATGCTGCATATGTCTTAGAGCAGCAGCAGCTTTTGGGGTGAGGAGCACTAGTACCCATGAAACTGCTGACTATTGCCATGGGAGAAGATGCTTCTGCTTTCTCTCCTGTTTTCTCCCTCGCTCTCCTTCACTGTGGTCAGGCTTTCAGGACATTTCCTGTGCTATTTGTGCCATTCCTTTTCCTGGGTTTCTTCTCTTCTAGTATCTCAGCACTGCTTCCTCAAATCTTTCTCATAATCTGAGAAGTTTTAGTGCCCTTTATATGGCTACCACTGCTATTCTCTTTTGACCAGCCCAGCTCCTCCTCCATTAGAACTGAGAAGGGTTTGTCCTGGTTGGGACTTGCAACTCCTGGATAAAAGAAAATCTGACAAAATTCCTCCAGACTTGTGGAAGTGCTGGTGCAGCTCAGTTTGAGAAAGGTCACTTGAAAGCTGAAAGGGGATGACCTCATCTTGCAGGAGCAAACAGAACTGAGCCAAACCTGGGAGAAAATTCCTCTTTATCAGCTAAATGCTGGCTTCAGGTTTTACTCTGCACACAAATAAGTCTTTACTCTCTAAATAACACAGAACAGTCACTCAGGTTCTGCAGATTCCAAACATAGCCTGTTCCATCTGCATGCCATTTGGGTCTGGCTCGACCATTCCTTTTTGAATTTCTCTCTTTGTATGTGACAAAAGTAGGCTCTCAGCTATGTGGACAATTGGATATTCCTCTCCCAGTAGAGTAAAATGACATGAAAATTGTAGTGTCTCAAAGCTGCTGCATACAGCACACTGTGAACTGACCTAGGTGGTGGGTTCCATTTTCTCCCTGGACAGCACACACTAGAACCTCGCAGTGGCTCGCAGGGCTGTGTCTGCACTTTCTGCCGCAGTTGTTGCAACATTTTCCTGTCATGTAGTGTCAAGTCGTGGTAGGGAAACCATAAACATGAGGCTCAAGAGCCTTAGCACTGGGGACTGCCTGTGGCAGTGCCTGCAGGACTTTATTGTGTGCAGTGTTGGGCACTGTAGTACAGGAGGGACATGGGGATGTTGGAGGTGCTGGAGAGGGGGCAGAGAAGGGAAATTGGTCTGGTTAGGGGTCTGGAGAACAGCTGAGGGAGCTGAGGCTGTTCAGCCTGGAGAAGAGGAGGTTGAGGAGAGACCTCACTGCTCTCTACAACTACCTGAAGGGAGGTTGGAGTGAGGTGAGGATTGGCCTCTTCTCCCTAGGGACTAGCAATAGGACAAGAGGAAATGGGGTCAGGTTGTGCCAGGGGACATTCTGGTTGGATCTGAGGAAACATTTCTTCTCAGAGAGAGTGAGGAGGCCTTGGAACAGGCTGCCCAGGGAGGGGGTGTAGGCACCATCCCTGGAGGGGTTCAACAAACAGGCAGACATAGTGTTTCAGGAGCTGGGTTAGTGGTTGGGGGTTGTAGGGCGGACAGTTGGACTTGATGATCTTGAAGACCTTTGTCAACTTTGATGATTCTATGATTCACGGCAAGCAGGTCTGCTACACCCCTTTTTGCTCTGATGGCTGGTTTCCCTCAAAACAGGGTTCTGAAGTCTCTCCAGGTAGCTAGAATTGATTAGCACTGTGGCTTCTTTCAAACTTCCTAAGAGTGCCAGAGCAATGCTGTAGGGGATTAGTGTTTAACCATGCTTTGGTGATGGCACTGAATGCCCAAACCAGCCTTCTTGGTGTCCAGATTAAAATATTTGACATCTACAGGCCTACACACCTTTGTGCTTGATGGTCTGGATAAATCCTTGTCCTACAGTAGACTGATTATTTTGAAGAGAACTGGGGGAAAGGAGATGGAATAAGTAGGATAAGGCAAAGCTGCAGTAATACAGAGCATACTTAAATAATAGAGATATAAAGGAGGGGAAAAGAAAAATGAAATGGGTCCTATTTTGACTGAGGGGGTAAATCCACCTTAGCAGGGCTGCAGAAAGGTAGTTATACTCACACCAAGACACTGAGAACATCCTCACATGAATGGTGGTAGCAGATCCACAACTCTGGCCAGTCAAGCGGCAGCCATGGTTCACCTGAAGCAGAAGAGCAGGGAGCTACTGGGCTGTCTGGTGCCAGCCTGCCTCTCTCCAGGGGTCGAGGCTGCTCCACTGTCACTCGTTTCCTGCCCACAAGTGCTTGGCAAGAGAGTCTGGATGCCTCTACCATCTGTGTGAAGTCCTCCCAACCATTTACACATTGACTTCAGTTAAACGTAGGGCTCCTAACTGACCTGACATAGTCCATATGGAGTAACTGCCACGGATAGTGACTATCCTGACACTGATTAATCACTTCCTCTAGTTGTGTATTTGTCCCTGGTTACTTGACACAATTCTTCCCTAATAGCTTTTGAATGGTTCCGGGGTATTTATGTGACCTTGGCTTTGGGGAATAGCCCATCTGATGAAATACACTACCTACTTCAACGTAGGCTTGTCTGCTTTTCATCAAACTAACTTGGACATTAGCTTTTGGGGTTTTTTTTTCCCCTTTCCCAAGTGTACACCAGTATCTGTCCTTTTCTGTGGTGGGAAACACCTCAGCTGTGCTGGATTCTGCTAGGTTTGCAATGGGCTGGGGCTTGGCATAGCATGTGAGCCTGTCTGTGATTCCACCTCTGTGTCCTTACCTGTCACTTGCAGTCACAGGCATGACAAGCAATCTGCATTACTGATGCTCCTTGCTTTGAAACCAGCAGTTAAATGATCTGTAACTAGAGTCAATCATTGCTCAGACAGACAGCAGCAGAGCTGTCTAACACCCCAAACTAAATGCAGAGTTTCTCTCTTGATCTGAATGTTCTCTTCAAAGATACACGATCCAGAAGCAAAGGCAATAGGTCTTCCAGACTGAGCTTCCATCAAGTGTGAGATTATTGCAGCTGCTTTGTATGGGGAGACATCACAAGTGAGTTACAGGCATCAATGTGCTGTAGTAAGGACCTGCTCTGATGACACTGGTTTCTCAGCTCCTTCTCCAGCCTGGCGCAGGGTATGTTTGCCTCTGTACTGCCTTTACCCAGTGTCTGCCAGGTCACCAGTGACTGCTGGAGGAAGTGGTGCCTCACCAGTTCGAGGAAGCGGTCGGTGTATTTGAGGAATTTGCAGCAAAACGATCTTTTCAGACATTTCTCCTCCATTCTTCAAGTAATTTGTGTTTCTCAGCAGAGTAGCTGTGAGGATTCAACCTACTGCTAATTTTTGTAGGCGTTTCCTTCTGCTTTTCCTATCCATTGAGACAACCCTTGCAGCTTGTCCAGGTGACTGGGTGTAAGGACTGGTGGTGTGTCAGCAGAACCTCAAGGACTCAGTACTGTCTTCACAGCCTGAGCCCAGAGCTCAGCCACAGCGTGATGTGGCTTAAGCTTAATTCACCACAGGCAAAGATGAGCTGGGTTAGATGCTCCCGAGCTAGTTAGGAAGGCACATATGGCCAGTGCTGCAACCCATCTGAGAGCAGTACTGGGTCAGCTGGTGTAGCCTGACCACATGTCTGAGCTTCTCAAGTACTTCTGGAAGTTCTTGTGGTGCTCCCTTATCTCCAGCTTCACTCACACTGTGTTGTGTTAGTTCCAGCATCTCAGGAATGCTCTCTCCCATCTGATCCATGACTCACAACCAAATAGTTGTTACAGATGGTTCTTTCACTTAAAATAAGACCTGGTTTGTTTCATCCTGAAATAGTTCTTGCCATGTTCCTTAGCCTCCATTTGCAGACAGAGTCGGGGAGCTGCTGAGGATGATTGAGGCAAATATATCCTCTCTTCCGGGTAAAAGCTACTGATCTACATGTGATACTGGCTTAGCTGGGACCTTGAAATAACCATGGCTGCAGACAGCCCTATCTGTTTTCATGACTCTTACTGGCTGTCTTCTCCCAGAGCTTAGCTAACTTTTCTTTTGCACTGGAGTTCCCAAATTATTTTCTTTCAATATAAACTAGATGTTTTGTCAATGCAGTTACACCATGGCCACCTTAAGCTAAGTAATACCTTGCTTGAGATCCCAGAGCTTGAGTACAGACTGTCTGCTGTTGTGCTACGTATGTTGTAGTAACATCGAGGAGAAGGAAGATTCCTTGGGAATGTGTTTTTAGAAACACAGGCTTTCTGTAACTCCCCCTTTCTAAGTGATCGTTGATGATCCCACCGGTAGGTTGTCAGCACAGTGAATCATGTTTCATTTCAGATATTATTCTTGTCACTTTAAAGATTCCAAATAATAATTTTGTCTCTTGTGAACTGAAAGAGGCAATTACATCCACGTGATGACTTTCTACAGGCGGTGCACATTGCTTTATGCACGCTGAAGGATGTGAAGTTAACCAGCATTGACTTTCTAAACTGGTGGAGGGTTTGATTTGCCAGCTTGCACGTTTTCTGCTGAAACTCCATCCCTAGCAGTCCCTATACGATTTGTCCTTGAACAGATGACGATGTGTATTGTAGAGACACCCCTGTGATAGAAGCAGCACATCCTTTGAACACCCTTCAAGCTCTACTTTGCACTTGACCCCTGAGTGTGGCTGTTGGATGGATTTTGTGATGCTCCTACACTCTCCAGCATCCTCAGTGAGTCTCCATTGAAATGGTAATTTCTGGAGCCCACTTCAGGCTCATCTCAGCTTTAGATAAAAATTAAATGTGGATTGCTTTATTCTGCATATTGAATACTAAGAGATGCACTCATTTGTCCCCTCTGCAGACACATGATGCTCTGCCAATTTCCTTAATCCAGGCACAGAAGCAGTCAGCAATTGTTTCCATTCACTTGTGATTCCGGCGGTAAAAGGAAATACCTGCAATCACGAGAGGCTTTTCAGAACAGGGATTTTGCAGAACTTGCCCAATTTCAACAAACTTTTTGTCTGCTGGCTTAATAGGCACTATCTGATGGCACATCAGGGTGTCGGTTTTATCTCCCATTGTGCTGCCATGTGTTTTTCATCACGGAGATCATCTGTTATTTTAGGATTTCCCCATCTGTCAGCAGCCCTGCCAACGAAGTCCGATCCCTCCACCTTCCCCCCTTCCCTCTTGCCATATTTTAAACTTTTCTTTGTAAGTGGATTGCTGGACTGATACCGCTGGTTGCATTTAATACTAATTTTCACAGACTTTCCTGAGTAGTCATTCCCTATTCCTTGTACTGCCAGAGCAGTATCCCACCCTCATCTCAACAGTTTTGCAAATTCCCAGTCTGTGTGGTGTTATTAATATCCAGAAACCCTACAACTGGGTCCCCAGTAACACTTTTTAGTTATCTACAGAAAGACAGGAGTCGATACATGAATGCACCACCATTTATCAGGGCTGAGGAAGACAGGGAGCTTTATTAGAAGGCTCAGGGCTGATTTAAATTAATATTGCCAGCTGCGAGGTTTTACAAAGCCTCTTCCAGAAACAATAGCTGTGTCTGCACTGTAAATTAAGGACAGTATTGAGATGTACTCGCTTTTGTAGCAAGGCATCAAACACACACCCAGGCCTGACGTGAATTGCAGCAGACAGTAGCTCCAAGCTCAGCTGGGGAGTTTGTGCCTCTCCTGCCTGGCTGCCCCCAGCAACTCCCCACCCTAGGAAAGGGTGAAGGGGGTGTAAAGTCCTGGGCTCTGACCACTCTGAATCTCCAGTATTTACTCCCTGTAAATGTGCAGCTTGTTCCTGTGATCATTGCAATAGTGAGGGCTAGCCAGATGGATAACATCCAGATGCGTGTTCAGAGGAGCTCACCCATGGTTAAACCTGTTGATACCTGGCTCAGGAAAACATCTGCCACAGCTGGGCGCTTCTTCCCTGCTTGCCAGTGAGGTGCAGCTGGGAGCATGGCAGGGGTACAAAGGCACAGACTTGCTCACTCTCTGCAGTGCATTTGAATGGTGGGATGTGGAGCATCACGGAAATTGGGCTCTGCAGTCTACAAAAGTGTTCCCTTCTCTTTTGCTGATGTTACCTGAGCTAATCAGAGCAAATCAAGTGTCACACCAATACAACCTTCTTTAATTTCTAGCCCAAACTGTTCCTTTCCTTACCTCCTTTTATCCTTGTTCCGTTTTCGTTGTGATTTCATGAAGAGCTATTCACTCAGAGCATGTCTAGAAACCAGGCAGATACCAGTTTCACTTCCCTCCTTGTTGTCCGCAACTCTCAGTGACGTGCAGTGAGAAGCAGGAGTGGTGCAACACTCGGCACTTCAGGAGGTTTCTTGTTTGCAGGTCCTTGAGTGATACTCATGCTGCTCTCTCCTGCACACCTGACCTCCTGAAGATGCCCAGGAGAGGAGCAATTCCCCTGTGGACACTAGTGGTGCTGATGGAACTGGCTCTTGTCCCATCACAGCTGGCAGACTGCCTCCTCACTCCCTGCCTGGAGGTATGTGATCTCCAAAGGAGAATAAAACCCTTCTGCTTCTCTGGTACAACTTTTCTTCCTGCTTTGGTGATTTCTGCATCAACTCCATTGTGTGTTGTTTGCCCATCCTTTTTCCCAAGGCTGTCACCAAGGCTGTTGAAGTAAATGCTAGTCTGAAAATCATCTGACAACCAGAACCAGCAGTGCGACCATTGCTTCTGGTTGGCTTTCTGTGCCTCTGAGGTTATGGCAGTACAGATAATCGAACAGGTTATGTTTCCCTTGGAAGAGGTCCAAGCCTTCTCTATAATTTTTGCAAAAAGCAACCTGATTTGCACTGTAGGATGATTTCACCCAAGTACCTGGCACTGATCAACCGCCTTTTCAAACTTTTGATTATTATTTACAGAATACCTTCACTTAGAGCTGCTGCTTTATCTGCAGCCTAACTAAGCTGAAAGCTGGTCCTGGTCAACGCATCTTTCTGGGTTTGTTTTGCTGGCTCCAGCAAAGGCTGCTGCTGGTTCACCCATGGCCTCAAGGAACACTGTCCTGCAGTTTTGCACCTGTTTCACTCAGCAAGAAATGTAGCTCTTGCTGGGGACTGGTTCTACTGGAGTGAGAAAGAAGTTTAGGATATATAAAATTATCTCCTAAAACTCAGGGCAGCTCATTTAGAAATTATCTCAAGGTTAGCTGTTCTGCTCCTACTTTCCTGACAGTGTAATTTTCTGGCTCTTCATGAAGAGCAGATGCTGACTGTGATTGGATCTGCTGCTGTTACAGATCATCGCTAACAAAGCTTTCCGATGCACGGGGCTGAACAGCTCTGGAGTTCCTGCTGAAGTCCCAAATACCACCCAGAACCTGGATCTCAGTTTCAGCAATCTGAAATCACTGGGGTCAAATTCTTTTTCATCAGTCCCTGAACTGCAGCTTCTGGATCTTACAAGGTAATGAGCTCTTTTATGTGGGTACTGGTTTGTCTTTCTTCACCAGCTGGGCTGCTGTGGTGGCTTATTTTGTGGTCTACTGGTCTTGGCTGTGTTTTTTTCTTTGCTTGTGCCTGTCTCTGCACAGCCCCATGGTCAACTGATGTGCAGCTTTTAGCCCAGGGACTGAGTGACACCCTGTGCTCACAGCTGGGTCTGTCAGCCTGGGCTCGTAGTTGGGGTTGTGAGAAGGAGGAGGAAGATGTATTATTTCCCTCTGAACAAGGAAAGTGTCAGACTTCTCACTGTCACAGAAACTCTGGAGCGGAACACGCTGGGTGAGCTGTTTTCCTAATCAGAATTTTAAAAAAAATAATAAGATGAAGGTGCAATCATTTTCTAAAATGCTGTTTTAAAATATCAACACATCCCCTTTTTCATTCTCCTCACATAACTGGGGGAGTAGATGGGGGAGGCTTATTAGCAAATTTGAATTGATGTATAATTTCCATTGACTTGAGACAACAGTTTCACTGTGTAAATTGTTTCACTGCAAAATGTCACTCAGCCCCATCACAGTTACAGCTCCAAAGGGGCTGAGCAGCAGAGGAAGTTTGCTGTGAGACACTGGCTGGATAATAAAACTAATTCTGCTTGAATTCACTGCAGAATGGGTCTCAAATTCTGGGTCTTCCCATATAATCATCTTTATGTGGCCACGTTCTTGCTTTTCTCCTTTATAGCCAGTGTGCCCCAGGGTCTGTTGCCTCTCAGATATCATCAGCAAAACTGCTGACAGAGTTGTGAGGTTTGCTGCTGCTGCATCAGATGACACCAAGTTAGGTGGGAGTGTTCATTTAACAGAGGGTAGGGAGGGTCTTCAGAGAGGCTTGGATAGACTGGAGCAATGGGCCAATGTTAATGGCAGGAGCATCAATAAGGCTAAGTGCCAGGTCCTGCACCTAAGCCACAACAACCCCCTGCAACACTACAGGCTTGGGGAGGTGAAGCTGGAGAGCTGTCTGGCAGAGAGAGACCTGAGGGTTCTAAATGACAGGAGGATGAATATGAGCCAGCAGTGTACCCAGGGGGCCAAGAAGGCCAGTGGCATCCTGGCTTGTATTAGAAATAGTGTGGCCAGCAGGAGTAGGGAGGTTATCAGACCCCGTATTCAGCACTGGTGAGGCCGCATCTTGAATATTGTGTCCAGTTTTGGGCACCTCAGTACAAGAGAGATGTGGAGGTGCTGGAGCAGTGGCAGAGGAGGGCAGCTAAGCTGGTGAAGGGCCTGGAGAATAAATCCTATGAGGAAAGATTGAAAGACCTGGAGATCTTTAGTTTGCAGAAGAGGAGGCTGAGAGGAGACCTCATTACTCTACTACCTGAAAGGACGTTGTGGAGAGGTTGGTGTTGGTCTCTTCTCACAAGCAATTAGTGACAGAACAAGAGGGAATGGGTTCAAGTTACAACAGGGGAGGTTTAGACTGAACGTTAAGAAGAACTTTTTCCCAGAAAGGGTGGTCAGGCACTGGAATGGGCTTCGCAGGGAGGTGGTTGAGTCTCCATCCCTGGATGTGTTTAAAGATCGTTTGGATGAGGTGTTGAGGGATGTGGTTTAGGAGTGAACTTGTAAGGTAGGGTAGATGGTTGGACTCGATGCTCTCAGGGGTCTTTTCCAACCAGAGTGAGTCTGTGATTCACAGCTGAGGTCTCCTCAGCCCCATAGCTGGGCATCTCCTGCCCTGGGCTGCAGGTCTCTGCCACAGCTGAAGGTGAAATTAGGGAAAAGGAGTGTGAGCAGAAACCACTGCAGAACTAATAAAGAGCTTTGAAGGAGACAGGGAGTTGAGTCAGGTTCACATTAAAGGGTGAGGAAATGAGCGCCGAGATGAAGGTGCCTGCAATTTCAAATGTACCAAGGCGATAAATAAATAGAGTTAAAAGAATGACTTTCAGTTACATTTGAAAGAGAAAAATAGGAAGAGCTGGGGGGAATGACAGGAAAAGTGCCGACGAACCCAGACACCCTGGAGCAGGGCACTTGTCTCACGAGATGCTCCTCTCACCCAGTCAGCCCAAGCTGGGCAAAGCAGGGCTGTGGGTCCCGGGAAGATCAATTGAATGTGGTTTTAATGCCTCAATTAAGGTTCATTCTGTTCAGCTTTAAAAAGTGATTTAGCCCTGCTGAGCTGCACCAGGTCAGGCGCAGGGATGGATGGTGAGTCTCATTTGAAAGCCAAACACATACGTTCCCATCATTAACAGTCCCTTCCCATTAATGAGAAGAATATTGTTGGCTTAGAACGTTGCCTTCGTTTAACAACGGGAGAAGAATGAAACGTTGCCTCCGATGTTGGTCTGGTGCCAGGAGCTGCCTGTGAAATCCAGATAAGACTTCTCAGCACAAGCTTCTGATAAGGGAATTAACAGGTAAACTTTAAACTTTGGGGAAGGAGGAGAGGGAAAGCACTTGTGATCTCCTCACTGGTGCCAGCCTGCCAGGCTGAATCTCACCAAATGCAGCTGCTGCGCTCCCTGGGTCCTCATCCCTGTTACCTGTCTATACTGGGAAATCAGACTTTTCCATAGCTGAGGATTAAATCTCATTTCCTTAAGGATCTTTCTGTTTCCTCTCCTGTTTTCTTAACTCCCCAGAGACCACCCTCTGTACTGTTCCTAACACATCTCTGAAGCGGAAACTAATTCCCCGTCAAACCTTTTGGGGTTCTTCTGTTCCATTAAAAGAAATCCTTTTGCCCACTTCATCCACCAATTCAAGCTGAGATAAAAATGAATCTACTGAGTCCTCGTAGAGCTCTGTTTGTAGATGCTGTGAAGTAGGGTCATAGTGTGGATGGAACAACTGGGTGAGATGTCCTCCAGGCCTTTTGCCCTATTCATCCACTTTGCCAGAAGTTCATGAAAAGCTAAAGCTGATCCACTAGATCTAGGAAACCCTGGGATGTCTGAAATTGGAAGCAGAGGATAATACATGAATAAATCAGCTCATACAGCTCAAGTTCTGCATCCCGAGGACACGTTTGGTTTAGAAGTGATAAATTTCATTCATCTTTATCCACCATTCGGCTGGACAGGTTAACGTCAGGGATATTTCTTCCAGCTCTCCTCTACAACTAAATACTCATTCGACTCCTGGAGCACCGGTGCCCAAGGGAGATTACATGAACAGCTCGTGAGGATGGAGCAAATTAAGGTCAGAAGAAGAGCAAAGATGACTACAAGTCATCTCTAGCACTGACTGAATCCTTGGGGTGGCCCCTAGCCAAGTCACTCAGGGCTTAAAACTTCTGTGAATAAATTGGTGATACAACCAGCTGGTGGACAAGAGAATTTCTATGATCCTCGTAACACTGAACATATGATTTTGCCTGGACATCCCTATTACCCTCTGTTTTTGAAAAGGTGAGTAAGGCACAGGAGCAGAATGACTCCTCAACAAAGTGCCTTTCTTTCCATCAGCTGTGGGCATTTCCCTTCAGCAGCCTCTGCCTGAGCCAAGCAATCCAGCTTTGGTCTACGGACAAAATCCAGACAGCTCAAATAGAAATATCAGAGGTTTTCACAGCTGAAAAGGAATTTGATTCATTTGCCCAATATTGCTGTATCTGGACTTTTATATCCTGAGAAGGACCATCAACACCACATGTCAGAGGCCATTGACAACAAATTTCCTTCTTGCACTGCTGCAGGCAACTGGGAATCCCACAGCTTTCCACCCATCAGCAGCACTAACCACCTGTCTCTCAGCTTTAGGACTGATCAGGACCTCCAAGTCCTCAATATTTGGGAAAGGATGAAATCCTCATCTCTTCTCTTGGCCCACGAGCAGAGTGCCAAGGTGGCCAAGAAGGCCAGTGGAATCCTAGCCTGTATTAGAAACTGTGTGTTTAGCAGGAGTTGGGGTGTGATTGTCCCCCTGTACTCAGCACTGGCGAGGCTGCATCTTGAGTACTGGGTCCAGTTTTGGGCACGTCACTACAACAGAGACATCGAGGTGCTGGAGCAAGTGCAGAGGAGGGCAACAAAGCTGTTGAAGGGCCTGGAGAATAAATCTTAGAAGACAGCTTGAGAGAGTTGGGGCTGTTTAGTTTGAGGAAGAGGAGGCTTAAGGGACACCTCATCACTCTCTAAAACTATCTGACAGGACATTGTAGACATGTTGGTGCTGGTCTCTTCTCACAGGTAATTTGGGACAGAACCAGAGGGAAGCATCAACAGGGTAGATTTAGATTGGACATCAGGAAAAACTTCTTCCTGGAGAGAGTGGTCAGGCACTGGAATGGGCTGCCCAGGGTGGTGGTTGAGTCCCCATCCCTGGATGAGTTTAAAAGATGATGAGATGTAGTGTTGGGGGATCTGGTTAGGGGTGAACTTGTAGAGTAGGATTGATGGTAGGACTCGATGATCCCAAGGGTCTTTTCCAACCTGAATGATTCTATGTGGTTACTTAAGACTGACATTCTCCAGTTTAAACCCCAGATCAATATTGCCCCCGAACTTCTGTCCTCAGCACTGCCATCTCCAGGCACGTCCATCACAGAAAACTCCCTGGCCAGGAATATCTTGTTAAAACATCTATTAGAGTTTGAAAAAAGGCTGATTCATCTCAATTGAAATGCTTCGGAGGAAGAGAGGCAGTTTGATGAATTTCTACTGTCTGGAAAAATATTGAGACTAAGACAACCTGTTTTAACTTCTTATTCAAAGTCATTGTGTTTTGAAATTCAAGCTGATTATAATAAAACCTTTTTTTTTTTAAATGAAAAAGAGGTCACACATGAAACCCTCAGATATCATCAACACGAGGGATCGCAGGCAATTTTTTTTTAATATCTTTTTTCAGCTCACAAAAGTCTGAATGATTTTGACTTTTCATCCAGGACAAGGAATTTTTAAACCTCTGTGTTTCTTTCCGGGATGAGAAATCATTTATTGCTCATTTCTAATAGAAAAAAAAACCCACCAAAACCCTGCAGAATCAGACCTTCAGTTTCTAGTTCTGCTTTGAACTGAGACCTGGAGTTAACTAGAGTGATCCAAAGTTGTTAGAAACCAAGAGAAAAGCTTTCATATTTCAGACTTCAATCTTTCTCTGCTCCCAGCGGCCAAAGAAAATGCCATTAGCCTTGGAGATGCTTTTGGTAAATAAAGAACAGGGGGAAAAGGGGAAAAAAAATAAAAGCCAGATGAGAGAATAGTCTTTATCCTCTATTTTTCTCTCCTGTATGTATTATAAACCATTTTCTCAAAGGCGTGAAAGTGTCTGCTTCAGCCCACAGAGACGAGGGAGTCTGGGCTTTCAAAGTCACATTTTAAAGGGACAGGGTGGCTTTCAAGCCCCTCTCGGATGCGGTTTGCTAATACGGGGCATTCACATGAGTTGGTGCAAATCAGGAGCTCCCCGCAGAGATCCCTTCAGCTCTTCTTAGGATTGAGTGAGAGTCTGAGGGAAACCAGCGCAGCTCTGGCTGCCGGCGAATTTCCAGCTCTCTTTGCACATCAGCACCCAGAAGGAGGGGACAAATCCCCGCTTAACGCATCTCCCTGGCTCTGAGTTTCTTGCGACTTGGCTGTTCATTCTGAAGTATTTACGAGGGGGAGTTTTTCCAGGGTGGTGGGGAGATCCCAAGGTCATCATGTCTGCTGCCCCTCACCAAAGGGATCAGGGATTAGAGGGACTCACTGGTGACTTTCGTTTCTATAAACCAGAGTTGCTGTTTTCACCTAGGGCTTTGCTGTTTGTACTGCGGGCTCAGGAGCTGCTGTTGCATGGAAACTTACTTGGAAAAAGGCTGCTTTGACAAGTGTTGCCTGTAAGTAAATCATGGAGGGAGTCCTCCTTCGGGTCTCTATCTTCTTCCTGGGCGGCTGGCTCAGCACACACAGGAAAAGCTGGCTTTGTGCTTTGCCATCTCCCTACCCTGGGGTAGGGTCTTTTATGGGGTAGGGTCACTGAGATCTCTCACCTAGTCTTCAACCTTT
Organism: Phoeniculus purpureus; assembly: GCA_028565055.1. Classification (NCBI taxonomy): domain Eukaryota; kingdom Metazoa; phylum Chordata; class Aves; order Bucerotiformes; family Phoeniculidae; genus Phoeniculus; species Phoeniculus purpureus. Next base: position 63,062 of record JAOXOE010065393.1, read on the forward strand.
GGTGCTGAGTAATTACCTCTATTTGTATTTTTTAATCCACTTCTAATAAGGGGGAGTTCCTGTAACAAGAGCCCTGGTCTATTGCAGGTCCTTGGTAGACAAGACTGTCATTCCCAAGTCACTCGTGGGCTCCCCACAGGCTGTGTCTAAGATCCCTCTCCTGGAAGGCTGGTCACAGGCATTTAAAATGACTTTAGGTAGCAGTGGTTTGGGACCAAGCACATGTTCTGCTGGCAGGAAACGTTTGCTGCAAGGATTCTGCATTGCCAGTCTAGGAGAAGCCTCATCCATGTGTCAAGAGAAGGTCATAGTCACCTCACTTTGGGCCATGATGCATGGAGGAAAGGGGAGAGTGTCTAGGTCTGCCTGCTGTGTCGGGAGAGCTCTGTGAAACAGCTCCATGAGAGAAACATAACTAGATAGTTTAAATGCCTCTGAATAAATGGCTCCCAGAGCGAGGCAGCTGCTCTGGCCCTCCCTGCTGAGTTCCTTGAAGCGCTGGCAACACAGACTTGAAGTCATTGGGAGTTTTGCAACCAAGTTCAGTGCAGTGTGGGATTTCACCCTTTCTGAGAAACTGTTTGCAATAGCTCACCATTGCAGAGGTGAGGAAAGGATGAAGGAGGCTTGAAACCACTGCAACCAGTGACTCAGGAAGTCAGTTACGCGTGTGGCTGTTTTGCTGGTTAAAAGGCAGCTTTGCTTTCAGCAAACTGCCTCCTGAAATCCAGCACTGGCAGTGCTGCCAGGATCTGTTCTGAGTGGAAGAAACAACACAGCTCTGCTTCTCCTGTGAAATACAGAGAAAAATCATCTCGGGAAGGGCACAATGATGCTACTTTTACTGGTGCAAAGAAAGACACTGGTAAGGTTATTATCTGTTAAGGCAGAGGTTCCACTGACTGTCAGGTAGTCTCAGTGGTGGATGCTGTTCTCGTTGCAGAAGACATTGTCAGGTTCCAAGGACTCACCTGCATGCTGGAACTTCAAAACCACCAGCTCCAGTAAAGTGACCATGGCCACTTGAGACCTCAGTGTCAGAAGGGGAATGGCTCTGTCCCACTCCAGCCATGACTAATTACATCCACCTCTCTGTCGTTCTTGCTGTGGAGTGCCACTCTGTCCTTGATAATAGAGCTGCTGCAAAACACTGCAGAGAGGGGACCCCCAGGGTGGTCTCAGCCCCTTTTCAAATGAAGGCATCTGTGCAGGAGCTCAGCAGCTCCGGTGCTAGTGATGCTCCTGCACTGCAATGCTTGGGTGGCATTTCTGCAGATATTTACAGTTGTGCTCCTAGGGAGTCTAACAGTTCCATCTGGAACCATCAGAGGCTCAGAGGGGGCTAGAAGTGATTGTGGCAATTCCAAGCAGCAGGAGATGAATGTATGTGGCTTCATAAAAGCCGTTGCAAGGGTATGACATCAACAGTCCTCACCCCCCCGTGCTTCAGGAACAGGCTGAGGGCACAGTGTGGCTCCTGATGGAGCACACCAGCATGGAGAGCCTGCGCTGTGGTGGGAGCAGTTAGCCATGTGAGCAGAACACTCCGGGCAGAGCAATTGCATCTGATCCTCCCAAGTTCCTCTAAGGCTCCTACATTGCAAATGGCCTGAAGTTCTTCTTTCTACCAGGCACATTCAGCTGTGGGTCTCAGAAGGAATGAAGGATTGCACTGGAGGCATCGCAGGGCTCACCTGCCTGATGCTGGTGCCAGGGGAAGGTGAAGGCTGAGTGCCCTGTGCCGTCAGCCTTTGGGAGGTGCACAATAATGGGATGACAACACTTCTACCACTTCGCCATTCTCTCTAAGGTCACATTGCTCCCCGCCATTGCTCAGGTTGAGGGTGACCCTCCTCACATCAATCAAGTGTTTCATATCCCTGTCAGGCAAAAACTTCTCTGTCAGCAGCCTCTCCCATGATCTCCAGAAGTGCTCGCATCAACATGCAGCTTTGCATCCTGCTTGGAAGCAAGTGGATACCTCCAGGCACATAAAGAGTTAGTTGGGGCTGCAGCCTTTGCGTGCTTAAAGGGGCCAAGAAGAAAGATGTGGTGAGATGTTTTAGCAGGGGCTGTAGTGGCAGGTAATGGTTTTAAACTGGAAGAGAGAGATTCAGACTCGTTATACCACCTCTCACATTGCCCAGAATGCTGAGAGAAGCCCCATCCCTTGAACAATTCCAGGTCAAACTAGACCTTGGGGCTCTGAGCAACCTGCTTATGTTGAAGATGTCCCTGCTCACTGCAGAGGATTTGGAGTGGGTAAGATTTGAAGGTTTCTTCAATCCGACCTATTCCATGAGGCTATGATTCCATGTTTCTGTGGGGCTTCAGTTTCGCCACCCTTTGGTTACTAGCCAAGGATATCGTGAAGGTGAATGCAGTATCAACTTGAATGCAATCAGAAAGGTTCATAAACCCCTTGTAGGGAAGGACTGAGGACAAATATGATGGAAATAAACAATACATTCAAGTACAGTGTTCTTAGGAGCAAAGCAAAAGCAGCCATGCTATTCTGGGCAGGAATACAGAACTGAGCAGGAGCTGGCACAGTGTGCCTGTGTTTGGGATGCAGAACCAGGGGTGGGAACCCAGCAACATCCTTTCCTGGCAGGAACAGGTAGATCAAAACTTCTTCTGCAGGTGGGAAGTCACTGGGTATGGGACTAACAGCCACGGGAAACAGCCTGGTGGTGTGGCCCACGTGGATTGAGGTGCTAGACTTACAGCTCATCTGCATTGCAAAGGATTGGCAGCACAGCAGTGCCAATAACTTTGTCTAGAAGGGATATAAAATGTGGTAAAAAAAGAGCTTCTTTTGGTGACATGCATGACACACCTCTCCTCTGTGTCTGGCTCTGGGGCAAGAAATGACAGAGTCTCTCTCTCCTACTGCCTGCCAGTGCTGGTCCTTGTCTTCCCCATCTCCATAGTCCAGCATCTCCTGTCCATTGCTGATCTGCCACGACACCCGTTCATTGCCTTTCTTGCAGGGCACCTACCTGCCAGCCCTGAGCATCCTTGGCAGAGGGAGCTGGACCAGCTGTGCCATGAAGCAGCTCAACTTGTGTGCTTTGACAATGAACTTGAGACCCTTGAAAGCACTGAAGCAAAGAGGCTCAATCCCACAGAGAAAGCCACAGCCCCACGCTTCCTTCAGGCAGACTGAAAAACAACCAGAACTGGTGGGTTTTGCTGTTTCTTGATGCAAAATTAAATGAAAAAAGAAAAAACTCAGCAAATTGGAGGGGCTCCAGGGGATGGAGATAAAGATGATTAAGGGTTTAGAAGGATTGACCTATGAGGAAAGATTAAAGGAACTAATTATGTACAGCTCAGATAAAGGATGAGTAAAGAGGTGATTTAATAACGGCCTGCAAATACTCAGGAAGGTGTCAACAGCAAGGAAGGGGGAGGAATTATTTAGAGTCCTTCACCACGGAACAACACAAGTGATGGAATGAAAGGGGAAGGTGACATGGGATATTGGCGTGATGCAGGCAAAGGCAGAGTTTCTTCAGGAGGCAGCAAGTGAGTTTGGAGCACAAACCCTCTGGAAACACCTGGCCTTCCATCTCTAAGTGATAGAGAATGCATTTTCAAAGGTGTTTAGGTGCTTAAAGGTGCAGGGAAGTGCTTTAATAGGATTTTCAGATGCATCTAAGCAGGTTAGGTGACAGATTTCCATGTGAGTTAGGTACTTAGTTTCATCATTTCCATCAGTCACTTACTTATATCTTTGCACAAAGCAACTTGAAGGGCTCTAAGAGGCAACAGAAATCCCCTGGTAGGAGAAGATTAGAACTGAGTCCCAAGCTGCTGGACCAGTGTGAAAGTGGACTGGCTGATGTGCAGGAGGACGTTTCGTAGGAAGCCATCGTGCCTCGTCAGGGCATTGTGCATTGATCTGCTCAGTCAATTTGAAAGTCAATGAGATTTAGACTCTCAAGCCCATTAAAATAAAAATTTAAAAATGCCTTTGGCACTGAAGCACCTTGGTCAGTTAAGTAGGTCTTTGCTGCAGAGCGACTGTGGGTTATCAGTGCCCAAGGTGAACAGAGTCACAGAGAACAAGCCCACCCAAAGCAGTGTGTCCTCCCTTGTGCTTTGCTTGAATATCACCAGATCTCCAGGGAAGCCTGTCCCACATTTGTCTGTGCTGCAATTAACTCACCTGCTGTTTCCCTGGAGATGGGGGACATCCTTCCCCAGTCAGTGGCAGGAATGTTCACCTGGATGGATGAGGGGTGGGAAGACAGTAACAGACAAGCAACACTGACAGTGTAAATTGAAAGTCAAGATGTTGCCAGGATGAAAGAGCCACAGGGTTTCCAGCTAAAAGCACTAAAAAAATCTGAAGCTATAGGGAGGAAATAGCAAATGTGGACTTAAAAGGGAACTACTGACCTGAAAGTTGCCTAACCATTGCCATGGATTACCCAAGACTTCAAGTCCAATCTGCTCATGAGGGAGATCAGCCAACAAAGTCTACATGTTGGGGATCCAGTGTCACACAAGAAGATTCACTATTGTGCCCAAGGCTACTCACTTGGCTTATGGCACCTCTCTACACTCTCTTGGACAGCAAGGTCTCAGAGTAGGCTACTACATTCCCACCAATCCTTTTCCATCTTCTCAGTGGGAACTCTAACCGTGTACTCTAGATGGTCGTGGTGGACTCTCTCCTCTGCCCAGAGCCCAGAAGCAAAAACATTGTGAAGTGCATTTGCCTTCTCCTTGTTCCCAAGTGCTCCTGCAAATCCTTTGCAAAAAATAAAGAAGAAAAAATAAGAGGAGAAATAAAGTCAGCACTGCCCAAGCATGAGTTTACTTAACAGCCATCCTACTGCTGCAGCTGTCGCAGCTGCACTTGAGCTTCTGCGGGAGAATTCTGAACACAGAAATAATAGAAGGCAAGGTGAGAGGAGAGGGGTTGCAACTCATTTGTGTTGTCATCCTACAGGGTTTTTCAGGGCAAACATTCTGGTAGTAGTTTTCATTAAACCACAAACTTGTCAAATCAGCCTCAAATAAACATCTACGTATTTTCGAGTAATTGCTTAAAAACAGGGGGAGATTTGAAAGGCTGGTTTAACCCTTTTGCAGCACTTGAGTCCACTCGAAACGATATGAAAGAGGGAAGTTAAATACAAAGATAAATGCATAAATGGCCAGAGTTGCTATGGAAATGTAAGAGGATGGAAATTGAAAGTCAATAGAGGACTAACTTACTGTTCAATTTTAAAAATAGTCTTTCTACACAGAAACGGAACATTTTTGCAAGTCTCTGTTGGCCTGTATTATACAAAATGGGAAGTGGTTTTGTGGCTGGGTACATCTATTTAACGCTGCATGCTCCATCTGCAAAGTGTATGGTCAATGGTACGTGCTAAGCGGGACCTTTTCCTCAGGTTAATGCTAATCTCCATCGCAGCTACGGAGCCCTGGTGATAAATGTCAGCCATGAAAAGCGCAGGTATGTGGGTCAGACTCGGTGGGACATAATGACAAATAATATGTAGGGATTTCAGATCAGGTGTGTTTATGTTTTCTACACATTTCCTAAGGAAACAAGGCTTATCTGATCGGGCTGGCTGTCCCACAGGCACTGCAGAAGAGCTTCCTAAACCTGCTGGCCTGCAAACAGCTTTGATGGAAGAAGAGACATCTCTGAGGGATTAAGTTCTGGCAAGCTTTATGAGGGAGGACACACTGCTGTTAGCACTTCCTCCCATTGCCTTTCCACTTCCCAGCCCACTCCCAGGATGTGGTATGAGCTCAGCCACTCTATCAGACACCAGAGAACCCACATGGGAGACAACTGCAGGAAACCAGGCTTCCTATGTTCCACTGCTCCCAAAGTCACTGGGTTTATGAAGATAAATGAATATACTGCTCTGCTTCCAGTCACAGAGGCAGAGCGAATTATGTTTGCACAGTGTAAAACCCCATCCATGAGCAGCATTTCAAGTGGAAATTGGGGCTTTGCTTCACATCAGCCTCCTTCCTGCCCCTTCATCATTGCCAGATGTTACTGGGGCATGGAGGTAGATTTATTCCCCTACAAGATATCCAGCACCACTTTGGCACCAGCAGCCCAGAATTCACAGCTCATTGTGTCCCACATCCCAAGGGCATCAGCTCCTTGGTCTTCTCTGCCCATCAGCAGTGCCTTTGCCCACCTCTTACCCTGCAGTGCCCAGAAGCTACTGGCAACCAATCCATCACAGAGCCCTCAGTGGAGAGGAAAGCATCGCTGGGACCATCATTCCTTCCTGCATTTCCCACGAAATGGAGTCCTGTATCCCTCTCCTGTGTCTGGACACGTACTCAAAGCACTCAAGTCTCACACCACAACTTTCTGACAGCTGGAGGCATCTCTCTGACTTAGGTAGAGCAAACCCTCAAAAAATTAACAGGTGCAGAAGATGCTGAAATTCATCTTTCCAACGCGAATTGCTGGCACAGGCTCCAGCCTTGGCAAAATAATTCTGCCTGAGCCACGTTCCCCAACGTCCCCACGTTCCCACTTCTTCTGCAAGAAATCCACAGCACTAGCAGGATTCTCACCAGCCCCGTCTCCCAGCCCGTTAGAGAAAGGCCTTTAAAAATAGTTGTGGGCTGTTGGGTGGGATTTTTTCCTGCAGGTGCTGTGCACTGCAGAGCGGGATGAGATTCTAATCATAGCTCGTGCGCAGGGGGAAAGGTTCAGGGTTTAGCGCGCGGCAGCCGCCTCATTTTCGCAGCAATATGGTTACGTTCTCTGGGTGTCAGGGGGACACATATTGCTGTCATCTCCCCGCACTGTGTTTCCATATCAGATACGAAGAGCAGCGACAAAGCCTGCAGCTATCCCTGCTCCGTCACACCAAGCCAGGGCAGAGCAGCTTGTCTGGTTGCCAGGTGCATCTGCTCTGAGCTGAGCTCTGACACCAGCCAAAGATCTCTCAGCCAGCTCATCCCATGAGAGAGGGTTCCTGGTCTGGTGGGTGCTCTCCTCTACATACAGCTAGAGAGTGGGGAGAGAGGGGTCCCCAATCAGAGAAGGGAGTCCCTTTCCCTGGAGACGTTCAAAACCAGCCTGCTCACATTCATGTGTCCTGATCTAGGGGATCCTGCTCTGGCATAGGGATTGGACTAAATGATCTCTAGAGGTCCCTTCCAGCTCCTAACATTCTGTGTGAAACAGAGGTGAGCAGAGAAATAGGAGCTCCAGGCTGCACTTCCCCAACACTACACCTCCCACCATGTGTCACACATTGACATAGCTCTGTCCTCCCTGCCCAGGACTGTCGCTTCCCCACCACAGCCCCGTGCTGGCTCACTAAAAATTCCTTGCTCTGTAAGACAAGTGGTTTCCCCTAAACTAGTCAAACCCACCAAAGTTCTATTAAAGCAAGTTGTCACTACCCTGTTCAAGGTGCCTGCCTGGCATGCGAGTGCTCCTTTTCTCTAGCTGGTTGTCTCACCAGGGTGTCAGCAGACCCTCCTGCTGAATGAATGGGCTGTGCACCTTCTGCCAGGTCCTTTCACAAAGGAGCTGTCAGTCCCCAGGAAGAGAAGGTCCCTGCCAGAGCCTCAGCATCTGGATCTCTTCAATGGAGCAGACTGGAAGCCTCAGGATGGGGGGACATTTCTGACAAGGTCTCCCAGCCCAGTCCAGCAAACATGCCTACCATCTGCTAGAGTTCACATGACTGAAATGCATGAGGGAATTGCATCAGCACCTCACAGCACAGACAATAGCACCTTCTCCTTTGATTTTCCTCTTTATTTGGCACCATCTCTAATGAGATGTGCCCACTGCCTTCCACCAGCTCATGCAATTAGGGCTGCAGTAGCCCTGCGGTAGCTCTGTCTTCCCCAGATCTCCACTGCTGTGATTTCAGAAGTTTGTATCTAGTCACTCACAATGCCCTGGAGAGGCGTAAGGCATCACCAGGTCCAAGCTGAAACACTGCTCCAAAGACTCTCACCACCATGAGCAGATGCTGGGAAAGCTGGAGAAGGGATGCACATTGACCCAGCACCCATGTCCTTTGGTTGTTTTGCCTGTTGTTCCTTCCTCTCCAAAGTACAGGTCCTTCCTAAGCCCCAGGTATCCTGAGGATGTTTTAGCCTTTTGCTGCAATATTAAAGCTACTAGTCTCTACATTTTGCTTTAAGAACACAGACTATTGTGTCCAGTTCTGGGCCGTTCAGTTCAAGAAGGACACAGAATTGCTGAAGAGAGTCCAGTGCAGAGCCACAAAGATGATGAAGAGAGTAGAACATCTCCCTGATGAGGAAAGACTGAGGGAGCTGGGTCTCTTGAGCTGAGAAAAAAGGAGACTGAGGAGTGACCTCATTAATGTTGATAAATATGTGAAGGGTGGGTGTCAGGAGGATGGAGCCAG
>JAOXOE010065413.1:0-30859 GCA_028565055.1 Phoeniculus purpureus
GGCTCCATCCTCCTGACACCCACCCTTCACATATTTATAGACATTAATGAGGTCACCCCTCAGTCTCCTCCAAACTACAGAGACCCAGCTCCCTCAGCCTTTCCTCATAAAGGAGGTGCTCCACTTCCTTCCCATCCAGCTTCAAGAAACATTTGCATCTGGCTAACAATCCAGTGTCAGTGGGGAATGAATTTGTAGCAGGGAGTCAACCAGAATGTGTCTGTGCATGTAAATATTTGTCCATTGATAGCTTTACCTCTCTGCTTCCTTCTCAGCTGGACCACAGCAGTGGCATTCCCCACCAAATTCTCAGCATAGCACGTGAAGTTGCTGTCAAGGTCCCTTTCAGTAACTTCTTTCAGTTTTGCAACGTGAAGAAGAATGTGTCCCTTTAAACCTTTTGGGTAAACTCTAAAGAGAAAAACACACACACACACACACACATATATTTGCATGATACCTTTGCTGTTCATTCACACAGTCTCCAAGTGTCTTAAATATAAAGAAAGAGGAGCTTGCATCTTCTCAACGTTCACATTGAACCTTTAACAGCGGTGCAATGCTCTGATTCAAACTTCTGCTTGGTTTTTACATTGTAAGAGAGCACTGACATCAGAGGTCTGCAGACTGGAGGGTTTATTCTTGATTCGTGAACTTGGCAAACACTTAAGTGCTTGCTCAGTTTTAAGTGTGTAGCCACCTTCGTCTTCTGTAAGAATTTTCCCAAGGGGAAATTCCAATCCACAATGATTCTGTGGTTCTATGATTTGATTCTATGAAACTTCAAAGAAAAACACTAAGAGAGGACTAGCTGGGCGAAAACACTGAGCAGCTCCTCCTCTAGCACCAGTGTACAGAGCCCCGAGGTCCAGATAAGCAGAGAAGATAAGACAGATGTAAAGGACAGAAGTACAGGAAGTGAAGAGGTAACTCAGTCCTTTGGGGCTGAGTGAGGCTTGTGGGGAGCACATCTGTGACTGCAGCCACTTGAGAATACCCACGGTTTCTGAGTCTCAGCATTTCTCTTTGAAAACCACAAGTACTGATGCCTCTGGGCAGTCTCAACAGCAATCCTCCTATCACTGGAAGATGACAGTCTGCCATGGCCCCAGCTCTGCTAACTTAAGATAAACAGGCACAGAATCACAGAACCATCAGGGATTGGAAGGGACCTCAAAAGATCATCCAGTCCAATCCCCCTGCCCCAGCAGGATCACCCAGACCCAGTCGCACAGGAACACATCCAGGTGGGTTTTAAACTTCTCCAGAGAAGGAGACTCCACAACCCCCCTGGGCAGCCCATTCCAGTGCTCCAGGTTTCAGCCTGCACTGACAGTCTGCTGGGAATGTTTTGTTCACTAAAAAAATCAGCAAACAGAAGTTGTATGCACGCAACGAGCTAAAAACTTGGTAAGAAGGACCTTACATAACTAAACTTGCAAAAGTTAGGCAAATCCAACTCCCAATCTCCCTCATGAGCGTGTGTGTACATGTATGTGTAGCACGGTCATTTGCTCTTTGATTCTTATATGATTCCTCTAAGACTTGAGTTTAGAAGTGGAAGCAGGGCTGCAGCTTCCCTCAGCGTACAGAGAAGTTTCCCCATGCAGATAGCTCAGGGCTGTGGAGTGAAAAATGCACTTTTAAGTGTTACCTCCAGTATGATTCTTGCCCAAGTTGGATGTTGCATAAGTGAACGAAACAGAGCGTTACAGGAAGGAAAGAGAAGTGTGGTGGCTGTTTGGGTTGACTCCAAGTCACGGGAAAACTTTCCCCCCCACACACTGGTTCTCTGCAGGGTCTAGTCAATTCTTAGCAGGCAAACGTGAGTGTTGCACGTCCTCAGACTGCCTCAATAAACACACTACAGCTGAGGCGCCCTAATGCCATTCAGTGTCTGCAGGACTGTCTCGGTGCTGTGGCTTATTTCTCACTGCACAGCAGCTTCCAAAGGTGTTGCTAACGAGGCACAACACAGGGAACCCTTGAACACTGGCGCAGGCACAGGCAGCCAAGCCGCATTCATGCTGAAGCTGTCCACGAGCTAAAGCTTTAGGAAGAAGAGTTGAGGTTGTGCAGAAAGTTTGAGCTCTTAACGTTATGGCCATCGGCATGTGACTCTGCATGTGAAGTACACGTGCGTGTTACGTGCTCGTGGACATACGCATTAACACGCTGAAAAACAGCCTTCTGAGGTCTTCCAGCAAAAATAATCAGTAAAGCTGCTGTAGAAGGATGTTTTTACAGCGGCTGCACTACCGTGGTCGTAATCAGACTACTGTGTTTTTCCTTACCTGGTTTTCTGGTTCAGTACTTCGTTTGTGTTTTCTTTGTTGTTTCTTTTCCATACCACTCTCTTTGGAGAAACTCTTTCAAACCCAAACTGTACACGGCATTCCAATTCAAGAGGCTGTCCTGGAATAAATTAGCATGGAAAAACCACGCATGGAGGTTACCTGAATATTTTTCTCTCAAATAGCCTGGGATGATGCTTCCTTTCATGTCCACGAAGATATATATATCCATTAAAAAATGTTTTGCATAAAACCCTCATAGTTCTAGGCTGCAAAACTCTTTTGCTTTATCAGGATTTATTATTACCAGTCAATGCATCATTTAAACATTGCCTTTCACTTTCAGAGGAGGAATCGAAACTCACCAAGCTCTGCCTCAAGGATCGCCACACCATTGGGATACAAGACGTTGGGTGGATGGATAGTGGGTTTTGCTGCAATTAACAAGGATGCTGTTAAGAACTACAATGTTCATCAGACCAGGGAAAAATATCTTACAGAATATTCTTTTTCAAATGCTAGGTGTAGTTTAGACTCCTGAGTTCCAGAAGATGATTGACAGTGGTTGAGATGTCTGAGTTTAAAGGGACTTTAAAGTACAAAATTTATGTAGCTCCTTAAAGATTGGCTCTCTCAGCCACTCTGAAGCACTGCCATCCTACATAAGATGAAGTTCCCAGCATCTATCCAGCACTTAAGGTTACTTGGGACTGAGAAATTAGGGAGCCTCCCCTTCCACAACGCCTCATACCAAGCCCCATTCTGCATTCAGTAAGCAGCACAGACTCCAGATCCACAAGCACAGGTACTTGCATTACTGTAACAGTGGGTTTTTTCAGAGCTGGGGTTGCCAAAAAGCACACCTAATGACACCCACACACTTTGTACCACTTACTAACCAATTACCCAGGTTCCAGAAGAACAGCCTGAAGGGCTCTGATGTTCTAGGAAAGCCCCGTACTGCCGGAAATTGTGCCACATAAGGCTTTAGAGAAACCAACGAAACAACCCAGTGCTGTGAAGCGATGGAACATAATTGAGAAGCACAAGTGCAGTACCTAAAGGTCATTCACATCAGATTAAAATTGGAGCCAGCCCATGACTGCTTGGAAAATGTTGTGGAACTACGACTAGATAGAACAGTGAAAGAGCAGCAGACATTGTAACCCAGCACGCCGAGGTTCAAAGGCTGGTAAGATGGTGGTTTCCAGGCGCTGTCCTCAAGTGGTATAGGGTTTTTCTGCCCCATGACTTCTTACTGCCAAATGCTTCAGACAAGAGACCACTACTTCTGACTTCACTCAACCACAGAACCAGGTTGCCTCAACTGGTACCTTTCTTTCACTTCCCAAATCTTGTTCTTTCTTCCATAGAACAGCCCAGTTTCCATCACGATGCTGAGACTAGGCTCTGTGCTCTTGTCTTACAGAAACACCTGGCTCCATCTGGGTCTGGATGTAGAACAGATGTAGCTATGCTTTGCTGTGGGACCTGTGAGCATCTGATGACCACAGATATCTGAAGAAAAGCACATCCACATCTCTCTCTTAGCAATCTGAACAGACTCTCTCTTGCTCCTGATTCCGAGTTGCTAGCGGGCTTCCTTGCACAGTGTTGATGTGCAGGCGCTCTGCCAGGCAGTATCTGGGCTTTGCCTGAAGGGCAGCAGACAGTGAATGTCAGCGAGAAGGTCACCACAGTGACTTGAAAGACAATATAAGGCCGTGCCATATCTCCATGCCACAGTTCTGGCCAGTTGTAGGTAATAATCCACACAAAGCCTAAAGATGCGACTTGGTCTAGGTGATCCTGCTGTGGCACGGGGATTGGACTAGATGATCTTTCAAGGTCCCTTCCAATCCCTAATGATTCTATGATTCTAAATGAGCTGAACATCATTCCCAAAGCTGCCAGTGTAGAGGATAACATGAAGAACTTGTCTCTGGTGTTCATCTGACCCTGGAGGTCAATCTCTAATGATTCTATGAAGGCCATGATGCTTCTCCCAAACAGCACAAGGAAGAACAGACTGTTAGTGTATTGCTCAGAGGTCTCGTGTTAACTCTGCTGTTTAAAAGTTTGGTGGAAAATGGGCAGTGATCTCGCCTGCATCACTTTTCTCATCATCGTCAAGTAGGAAAAATGAAGGTCTCATGCACACCCCAAGGAATGACTTTTTTATCTAACCCCTACTCTCACGTAGACGTCTAATTCAGAGACAGGTTTGATAGACACTGCTTTTTGCTCACATTTCCCATCTAGCATAAGAACTCCTTTCTCCTAGAATACACGTTTCTTACTAGCATTCCCCATAGAGTACATGGAGAACACTGGCATCAGCTGGAGTTTCATAAGTTCTACTCCCAGATCAAGAGATCCAAACCCCTTTGTAAGTTTGATCCCCGCTGTTAGGAACTACAATAAACCCAAGGTGGAAATAGGTCTTGAAAATGATGTCACTCTCTGCTTCCTGCTACATGAACAGTTTCACTCAGTGGTCTCTAGATTCTTCAGAATACTTGGAAAAGGATTTTAACGATCCTGTAGCTAATTCAGTCTGTGGATTTTTGAGAGAGAGAGCTGAAACAAGTTCCCTCAGGTGCTACTCCTACTTGTTATACAGGACTCACCAATGACTTCTACTGTCACTACTGTTCTCATCGTCCAGTTGGTGGTGGTGTTGTATAGAGTGTAATCACACACGTATGTTCCAGCATCTTTGTCATAGGTTGGATTCAAGTAGATTTCATCATGTTTAAGCTTTAGGCTTTGTCTGCTTTTTGTACGTTTTATCTGACGACCATTCTAATGGAAAGAAAAGAATATCAAGGAATTAGAAGCCTTTATTTAGGACTTAAAATTCTATTTTAAGATATATCGTTGGGATTACCATAGCACTGAAGCCCTCAAAAAGATTTATGAGGAGCCTGAGGACATCTGTGTTAAAAATATGATCTGTAATATGTGATTACTACAGTCTTTTTAAAAACTATTTTAAATTTAAGTTTGCTAAGAGAAACGTGAAGCCATTAACCTAATCTGAATTAAACCCTTATTATTCTTCAGTAATAAGCTAGAAAAGGATTTTTTTTGTGTGCACTATTTTTTATTTTGTAAATAAATTATTTAAAAAAAAAAAGTCATGTTCATTTCTGAGAAGTAAATCATAGGGTTGGATTGTCTGAAATCGACCACACTGTCACTACCTTAGAAAGGATGAAAGCTGATTATTTCTGTTAAGAGCACCTGCATTGTTCAGCTTTGTATATTCATATTCTCTAAGAACAGTAAGAATTTTCCTTAAATCAAATTCCTGAAAAAAGATCCAGTAAAACAAAATGAGATAAATATCCTTAAATTCAACTGGCTTCCAGACACGTGCAAAGATAAACCTGATTTGAAGGTTAGCGGTCAATTAAGAGTAACTTAGACCAGATCATAATTCTGCTTGATGCACTAAATAAATAATGACAGGTATTAAAATGGGCACTTGAACTGTCAGTCGTTTCCATTTGCTCACTCACACAGGTTTAGATTGGAACCCTTACAAACACTACAGGAATAACTCTTAGCTTGCGGTTGGTTTAGTGGTCATTTTAAAAGGGTAAGTCGATAAAGTTCTAGCGAAGCAGAGTTTCCTTAAAAACAGGAGTCTTGGAAAGGACAATCTGAAACAACCTTACAAGGATTTTGCTTCTAATAAAGCTGCTTTTTCCATGGTACGTTTTCTGTTTTCAGAATTTGAGCTGTCGAAACAAAACCCAGAAGCTTCCATTTCAATCATAGGTCAGTTTTGTATAAAACCTGGTTCGATTCTCAGTTGCTTCAATTTCTGCACTGAAACAAAAGCATTTCAAGGCTTCTATTTCATGGAATATTTGAGTGCAGCAAATTCTTACTTAAAGACTTGATCCGTATCAATTCAAGATTCTGCTTCCGGGTTGAATTTCTCAGGCTGCATTTCCTGGCAAAAAAGAACTCCATAACCTACGGCACACGAGCATTAACTAGCCCTGAAGCGTCACCTCTGTTAAGTGCTCATGAATACTCAGGAGAGTGACTCTTACCTTGTACCACTTTACATCTGACTTCATTACGTGGCTGTAGCATTTTGTCCCAGGGCAAGTTATTGAATTCCCATTGCCAGCAAGAAGATAGAGCGCGTTTGTGTCGTAATCTGAACAATTCGCTGCCTTTTTTGTTTGAACATCCAAAACGATTTTGAGGCAGTGGATTTTATCCCTGAGTGATGCACAAAAAGTAGTTAAAGATCTAATATACAAAATGGAACAATTAATTCCCCAGGCTTTTGCTCCACTACGTACCACATCCTACAGAGGTACACTCCAGAAGCACTGTCCCTTACTGGTTTAAACCAAAGTGCGTCCCCTTGGCGGACAGGATTAGAGCTTTCTTCAAGAACCTTCAGTGGTTCTTCATCTTTCCGACTCCAGAACCATTTCACTTTGTGTTGTTTTAGAACCGAGTTGTTATAAACGTGGGTAGCATCTCTCCCTGGTAAAGCACAGTGTAAAACAAACTCCTCATCGCTGATTGCGTGATACCACAGAGGTTTAACACGAGGACATCCTGAAAAGCAAGGCAATAAGACGTGAGCACAACTGAAAGGACTCACCGTAACTATGTCTTTAAAAAACAAATCACAAACACTACAAAAATAAAACTTTACCCTGACTTGTGATAAATCATTTTTTCTTTGACCAGGTGCTGGGCTAATAGAGAACTGATTTCCCTACACACGGAGTTTGCCAATGTTCTCAAAACCTGTTCAAAGACTTCAAAAGCCTAATGTAAAGATTGCTTAAGATTTTTAGTGGACTGAAGGTGTGCACTGAGCTGAAGGTTTTCACATGGGATGACCGCCTGTTAAGCTCCCACCCCGTAGAAAAGAAGGTACTGCTGTTCTAGCTCTCTTCATACCAATAGAGAATGCAAGAGCAGAACCTCCCCACCATGCTCCCCATCTAGTTTAAGATTACCAAACATTGTTGTCTCTTTACTTTCAAATCTTTCCCCTGTTGTGTTTCAGTTACTACCACAAAAATTAAACAAACTTTTGGATTCTGAAGCTGTGGTCACCCACCCTAACCCAAAATTCTCTCAAAGGCTGCATAAGCCCTCCTGCCACTGAGACGTGGTTGCAGGATTTCATTTCAGCAGGAGATAGGGCATGAAATGTCCAGTTCCTCACCTGCCCACCTGTGAGACTTCTTGCAGTTTGTTTTTCGCTATGATCCAGATCGGATTGAGCACCTCCAGCTAAACTATGTTGGTGGAAGACTGACTTGTAACAGTCTCACCCTGCCTTTCTCTTCTTTCTCCTCAATGCAGGCTTGGACCAGCTGCTGGAGATTCCAAGGAACCACAGGAGCGATTAATTTCCTCCATTTGGCTCTCATAAATTCTCCTTTACATTTGCCCTTTTCATTAGGGATCTGGATTTTTAATCATATTTAGTGTAAACTTTATTACCAACAATTAAAAGCTTGCACGAAGGCTGGAAAGAGCTTAACAGAATCATAGAGTTACAGAATGTTAGAGGTTGGAAGGGACCTCTAGAGATCATCCAGTCCAATCCCCGTGCTAGAGGAGGATCAGCTAGGGCAGGTCACACAGGAACGTGTCCAGAGAAGGAGACTCCACAACCTCTCTGGGCAGCCTGCTGCAGTGCTCTGTCACCCTCACAGTAAATAAGTTTCTCCTCACGCTGAGGTAGGAGTTCCCATGTTCTAGACCTGCTGGACACACTTTTCTGGGTGCTCCTTGGGATACCGTTGTCTCTCTTGGCTATAAGAGCACGCTGCTGTTTGCCTGACACAAACATGAATAGGTGCAGGAAGCATTCATGAAGGCACAGCAAAATGCAGAGCCACGTCTCTCAGCTGTTAGAAGGCACCACAAACACCAAACCTCTCACCTATCGCATTCATGTCTCTGACTTCTGCCCCGCTGACACACAGTGCTAGGACCCAGCACAAGGTAAGCATCATTTTCTCTATTAGTGTTGGCTTGTATTCGGAGACACGTTCTTCAAGGCTCATCTGGCTTTCTGTGAAAGACACAAAACCAGACATTTTTTAAGCAATACTCTAACAAGACAGGCAATCACACGTTTTATCAGGTATGTTGATAAAACCTAGCAGACAGCATTTCCTCTATATGTCATGCTTCTTAAAAATGGGGTAAGCAGCACTCTTCCTGCTCATACTGTTTCACATAAATGGAAGAGAGATGATGATCAAGAATACAAATCAGTCCCTTTAAATACATCTTGTACAGGGCTGCTTACAAAGGGATTTCCGA
Source organism: Phoeniculus purpureus (assembly GCA_028565055.1). Lineage (NCBI taxonomy): Eukaryota > Metazoa > Chordata > Aves > Bucerotiformes > Phoeniculidae > Phoeniculus > Phoeniculus purpureus. The sequence goes on from JAOXOE010065413.1 coordinate 8,619, forward strand.
GTTGCACCTATAGCAATTCAGATTTCCACATCTAGACCGAAAACACGTGTCCTTTAGCAGCTGGAGATGTGAGAGCAGGAATCTCACCTCTAAGACGAGAGGTAAGGTACCAAATAATACAATCAGCCTTTAGCTGATGACAACTACAAGCAACGGAATGAGAAAGGTCTAACTGACACCACAGTCCATGGAGCTCTTGTCTGCTGAAGACCAACATGCCCAGAGTGTTTAAAATGGATTCCTTCTAAAGATGTGCTGCAGCTGCAAATGGCTTTGAGCCCATGGGACTGGAGCAGAATTATGAGACACTGAGAGCATGTACTATGTGGACACCAGCACTCAGGTTCACTCTCATAAAAGGGACACACATGAAGACATATACTAAGACTCAGCAGTGCAACCTAAACCTCCTTCTTCTCCTCCATGTCTTACTCGTGTGTGCAGCACAATGCTTCACTTCTACATTGCTTGAACAGCCCTAGCAGAGACCTGCTGGCCAGAGTAATAGACACACTATCACACCACACTATCTGTGGTGTGCCATCTGTGAGCTGAGACTGGGAACACCCAGGGGATTTGGGAGTTCATCCACAACACGCTCAGCTTCACCCAGACCCCCTGTACAATAGCATCCTGTCCAAGGTGGAACCCAAAACCCTGTTTTGTCTCTTCTCAGAGGTTTCACCTGTGTCCCACTGCCTTCTCAGCCACTAGTCTCGAGCCATGGCTTAATGTGTTTAGTAAGAATACATCCCATGCCTGTGACTGACACGTCTGGAGTGCCTGAGTAAAGGCCATATGCTTTGCTGACGTTCACATTGTGCACAGAGGCATCAAGTAGCTTCTTCATTGCTCATTTGGCCACAGAGTGACTGCATTTGCACGGCTGCCACAGAAGCACTGAGTCAGGCTAACTGGTGAAAAATAGAAGGTCTGGCAAAGGTTAGCCCATGTCTGTTGGCACCTCATGCAAATCAGACATTACTCACACAAGCTGGCAGTAAGAGAGCATTTAGTGCACACTGAGCTGGCAAGAGGTGAAGAAAACCCCCGCTCTGAACTTTTCACGCAACTGTTCTGAGATGTGTACAGAGGAACATGTTAGTCATCATTCTCTTCAGCATGTCTCTACTTCTTGCAGGTGAATGGAATGATCTATTTTTACCTTCAGTGACTAGATTAAATCATTTTTCTTAGCCCATCCTCCTGCTTTGTTACTGGCATTTTCCCATACACCTGCATACTGATGCAAGTAACAAGCAGGACCCAAGAGCCTTGTGTGTCATTCAGCCCCGCAGTACCTTGAGCAGGTGAGCTGATGTAACGGATCACTGTTGTCAAAAGGGGAAGCTCTCACCTGCTTCTCCATCCTCCGCATCTCTCGATCACAGGCAAATGGTCCACTCCCTCTCCTATGAGACCTCTGGTCCATTGTGTGATGACTCAGTCAATCTATTACACCACCAAGGACTACCTGATGACTGTCAGACCTGGCACAAGATGAGCAGTGGAGTATTTACTGCCATTTAGTTGGTAACTGGGGACGTGCAGGCTATGTGTAGTGAAACCACAGCAAGTGACCCTTCGTAAGGATTTAACAATGCCGGTAACGTATAATCGCTCTGCCTTCCAGTTAACTTCTATGCTAACAGCACCATCTGATAACACGTTTACGAGAGAACCTCAGACATGTTTGTAGTGCTGAAAATGTACAGTAGTGCGTGAGATTAAAAGTGTTGTCTTGCAAGTGTGCTTCACAGAAAGAGAGAAATGCTTAGCAGGAGTGGTGAGCAACTACCAAAGGAGGTAAATCCATGAAATGGGATGACATGAAGCTGACCATTCAGGTGCATTTGCACTGCACTTGGGCTCAGGGTGATAGTGACTAAATTTGTTCACTGACTCATTTTATCTTGATCAGTATTTCCCAGAAAAAGAAAGCACCCTACTCTGAGCAAGACACTACCATGAGTATCTCCTCTTTCTTTCTTCCACCATTTACACACCCATATTATCATAGCCTTAACTCAGGGATATAAAATGCAACGTAATTGGCAAGTAACCTGCACGTACAGGAAGATAATGTGGTTTTAAAATAACTTCCTGTAAAAAAAACTTAAGAGCTAAGAGTAAGAACTGTGTTATCTCACTGATGTTTCAAATCCCAAAGGACTTTGACGAGAAAACAGTCAATCTCTGTTACACAGCATTTGGTGTGCAGTTACAGAAAATAGGGGAGAAAAATCAACATCAATCTCTCAAGAGCTGCACCAAGTTTCTAAACTTCAGAGATATCAGGAAAAGTCTAGCATGCCACATTCTTCAGTCTACTGTTCAGATTATGATGAAAATCAGCATCAGAGATGTCAATTCTTGTGTCTTATACTGGACTTACACCAATGGAAAGGCAAATATTCTAGGAGCGAGGTTAGTAATAATCCAATGAAGCTACTTAATAAGATGCTACTGGTTATTCTGACCAAGCAGTTAAAACCAATTTGCTTTAAGATGCATATTCAAAGTCATTAAAACCAACTCACCTCTCAAGCAGATGGGATGGGGAAGGCTAAAACACAACACTAAAAGCCATAATGAAAAGAACGTTATCTGAAGATCATAGTTGCACTTCCTCTGCTACACGATAAGAATTGTGGTTAGTTCTAGCTGTGCCCTGTGTCAAGGCTGTTCCCCTTACAGGAATTTCCTCTACCTCACCGTCAGCATCCTTTCCTTTCTTCGTTTAGTTGCGTTAGGTTCAACATTTCTAAGTCATCTTCTTGTAAAAGGAGCAGGGGGGGGAAACACTGCCTCAACCAAGACATCAGAGCCTTTGGGTTCTAACATCTTTTTGCATTGCATGCAAAAACTCAGTGGACTTTGTCGTTTGCTTCATTTAAGAGGAGGAAGAGGGAAAGTTTACTTCTTTTCTACCCAAATGCTGCTAGTAGGTGGTTCAAAAAAGTGAAATCTACGAGACAACCACATTTCTGCCCATCACTGAGTAATATTCACCTTAAGAGCCGAGTTCTTCCTATCCTTAGCCTCCTCCACAGCAACCACAAGTGGGCTTTGCAAGAGGGCTGTGACACGCTACTACATTCTGCATCCTCATCGTTAAGCCTTGTGGGTTTCCCAAACGCACCGTTGGCAGAAGGAGAAAAGAGGAGCCCTGCTGAGTCTGAACTGTCTCTGATTTGCTTCTTGTACCTGCTAGCAGACATCAGCACATACACTTCCACACTGCCTCTCTTCCAGGCTGGAGGTGAAACCTGTCTAAAACGGGCTGCGCAGTGATTCAAATTAAACAAAAGCATCGGAGAGCAGCTGCTCATCAGCTCACACCCCGGTTGTCCCTATTTCAACAGTGGTTATGCAAATACACAAGTTCTCAATTTGCATCAGACGTATTTCAAAAACAGCAGGACCCGTTTCTTCATTCCTTGCGTTCACTCTACTCGCTGCAGACTGGGTCAGTTGCTCTGTTTCCACAAGAAGCTACAAAAGGCTTTTTGCTGTATAACAGGGGATGATTCTACAGGGCTGTGAGCTTTGGACACACAAGATTTGTTTCCTCTGCTTCCAACGTGCATTTAGCTCCCTGCTCTTTCTAGATTCCACTGACAGCCAAGCCTGATGATTGTCTCCTAAAACATTTCAGCATTTTGCCATAATTCACACCTGTACTTCCTGGGTTCATATTTTTGCTTTGCTGCTAGAGCAAGTTCATAAGAGAGAGGGTGAATAAACACCCCAGGATACCCTCCCTGCTTCCTCCATGCCCCCACTCACTTACCTTCTCATCCATTATTTAGCAAATTTTATGCTATAGCTCCAGGAAATGGTGTCTCCTTAACCCCGTGGGGATCCAGATCTCACCTTGCCCATCTCATTTGTTTTCAAGCATTTTGCCGGCCAAGCAGCAGAGGGGCAAATGCACCATCTCAGTGGGTATGAGAGTAGTCTTATACTTAGTGCTGGTAGGATGAAGCAATCTTTAGTATTCTGGTACTATTATGGCTTGACACCTTTTGACATCACCTCTTCCTCTGCCCTTCTACGATTAACACCAAGCGGGGAAGAAATGTTCCGTTGCAATTAGCTTTAGCACTGAGTCAGTGCAGTTGGTTCTGGTGTCACAGCTGGTATCTAAACACGAACATCGGTCCATTTTGTGCTGTTACACAGAGACTTGGTGTACAGTCAAGGGTGGCTCATGGAGCTTAACTCACCTGTTACTCCTCTGCAAAACCAGGGATGGTGATGCTACTTCATACAAGTTTGCTGTACTGCAGTGAGTTGGGCATCAGGGTGTGATATGGTTAGTGCCACAGAAGTACTTTGGACGTACTAAAAACTCAACAGATTACTTGCCAACAGACAAAGCAGAGAGCAAATACAACATTTATAATACTTTCACTCCCACAGTTAATTAGAAGAGATCCCTCCACAGGACTCTCCTGGTGGTCCTCATGGTTCTGCCTTGCAGGTCTCCAAGTTTCCACTGCCAGTGGGCAGTACATCACTGGTATTTGCAGTGCTTTGTTTAACTTTCCTTCATCAGGCTGGCAGCTGGCACCGATCACAGAGTAGATTTGGTTGGAACGTTCCTTTAAGATCATCGAGTCCAACCGTTCACTCAGCACTGCCAGGTCACCACTAAAACACGTCCCTAAAAATGTGTTTTAAATAGTTCCAGAGTTGATGACTCCACCACTTCCCTGGGAAGCCTGTTCCGATGCTTGATAAGGCTTTCAGGGAATAAATTCTTCCTGATGTCCAATATAAAGACTTCCCCTGGTGAAATCTCAGGCCATTTCCCCTCATCCTGTTGCTTGTTATTTGGGAAAACAGACCGACCCCCACTTCACTCCAGTCTCCATTCAGTTAGTTATAGAGAGTGGTAAGGTCTCACCTGAGCCTCCTTTTCTCCAGGCTAAATGATCCCAGGTCGCTCAGCCACTCATTATAGGATTTGCTCTCAACACCTTTCACCAGCTTTGCTGACCTTCTCTGGACACAATCCAGCACCTCAGTGTCCTTCTTGTAGTAAGGGGCTCAAAACTGAAAACGCTATCCAGGGTGTGAACTGAATCCCAAGGCTTTTACAAGACTTCCCTTGAGTTCCTTCCTTGTAGCTGAATTTGTACTGCTTGTTCCCAGAGGCAGTACCTTCCCTGAGTACTATATTAGTAAATAGGCTTGATAGATACAACATACTGAACTCCTACACACAGACACAATACGCTGCTGTCACAGCTGAGCTGAATATTGAGGCTTGAGTCTCCAACTGAATGCTTGAATTCAGATATTAGATGTACCCCACAATTCGGTCCTGCAGAAGGTCTCTGCTAAGGATATTCAGATTGTTCCTAGTATGTACTGACATCTCTTCACAAACAGATATGGTTATTTCTGAAGATGCTCAATTGCTTCTAAAAAAGTCACATTTATACACCATTACAAATAGATCTGGAATTTCCTCAGGAATCGCGCTCCACCATAGTCCAAGGGTTTGTACCACACACTCGGACGAGTCCTACATCATTTGGCTTAGCTCTGGTAGTGGTCAAAAGAGTCAGAGCAGTCAGCTGTGGCTCTGTGTCTCTCAGAAGTACCTGAAGCCATCAGTGTACTGAACTCCATTGGGTTTATAACTGATAGATAATAAGCAGCAAATGTATTACAGTGCTGGCTGATGCACATGCTCTACCTCCCCCAAAGGAAGCAGATGGAAGATCAAGCAATGCAAGAGACAAAGCCCTGCGAGCAGTTGTTTATCTTTTAAGCTGACAATGAAACTAAAAAAACCAGACTATCGCGGTTTCTCTGCAGCTGCTGCCACTGAAGGTCAGGAAATTTGGGCTGTTGAACTAAGAAAGCTGCTATGAGTTGATCGAAACTGGAATAGGTTCTTACCGACTTCTGCTCCATGTCATATTTTACGTGATCTGTGGCTATCACAGAAAGCTTCACAACTACCGTTTCACTCAGGTACTTCATGGTGATAAAGTGAAAAAACTAATTGCCAAAGTCCAATCACTTTTTGAAGACACTGGTTGTTATGCACCTGCATATCGAGCACCTTGCTAGGAAAGGCAGCGTTTCAAACACGGCGTTAAATATATATAGGATCTAGTGATGGAAAAGTTGCTTCTTCCATGCAAGATAGACCATCTCTAAAAAAGCAAGCAGGGGTTTCTTTACTTTCTCTGGGAAATCATGACAGTCTGGTGAAGTTCCCACTGACTGGAAAATGGGAAACTTAACCTCCATGTTTCAAAACACTAAGACAAGATGACCCAGGGAACTACAGACCAGTCAGTCCCATCTCTGTGATTGACAAGATCATGGAACAGATCCCCCTGGAAACTGTGGTAAGGCAGATGGAACATAAAGAGGTGATTAGTGACATCACCTCTATTAAGAAATACCAAAATACAAAACAAAGAGCATCTAAATCATACTACTTGACAAACACCCATCTCTTTATTGCGGGAGCCTCAAAATTACGCAAGTGTAACTAATATTGTTCTGGAAAATGTTAAATCAACATGCTTTGAATTGTGCCTCATGCCACGGGATAAGTCCTAAGCAGAACAACATTTCTTCTCCTTGCACAGATTGCTGAGGAAACGCTTTCTGGGATAGCGCTTGGCATTAACATCACGCTAGCCACTGGAACAACACGTTCTTCTCAGATCTCAGACTTGGCCTCTTGTGGACACTCTCGTCACAGAGTAAGTGTTTTCTATTAGTTAGCAAATTGCAGAATTTTCTACAGCACCTTCTGTCTCCAGGATTGTTATACAATTGCATTACAATCACTGCCCTCAGTCTGTGGCGGAGGCTTTTCCAAGCCTAGGTCAAGATTCTTATAGTACCCTTTGGTGCTTATCTTGGTAGATTTCGCTGGCATCAGGTACCGAAGGTTCTTCCAGAATCTGGAATTCATGGGAAGAGATTTATCCTTTTTCCACCTCACAACCCTCTTTGATGGTAAGAGAGACAGAGATTCTGGCAAGAAATTGTAGTCACTGATAGGCATATATTCAATTAATATGATCTTAGTTTTTCTTTCAACTAGGGCTTTGTGCAGTCCACTCTCGAGTTCATATATGGCTCTGTCAGAAATGTAGTTCTGGCTCAGTATAACAATTAATCTTCGGCTTTTGTCAAGGAACGAATGGATATCATCCACAACTGCTGCAAATTAAACATAAATGTGTTATGTAACTAAATGGAAAGGACCGGCGCTGTATTGACTTAGCCTTTAACAATCACACATGAACCAGACATGTTCTCCTTATAAAACGACAATATGTAAGCACCCCGTGTCTCTGAAAAAAACAATATGCACTACAGATTATGAGTTTGTGAGAATGAGCACAAGCATGGCCAAAGCTTGTCCTCTGGAGCAGATAAAAACTTGCAGCTACCCTAAACAGCTGCATATGTCAGTAGTCATATGCATTGAATAGAAAGTGACAGCAAAAACTATTCTTCTTCCAACCAGACACGTCTTTGTTCCTTCACCACAAATACCATTGGAGTGATCTCAGAGAAAGTCATCAACAGCAAGCTCTTTCCAAACGTTTGGTAAGCATCAGGTTACTCTTCCTTCAGAAGACAAAATACCCTAATATGTTGCTAAGTAATTAAGGACTGAGAAGAGTAGCACATGATGACAGAACAACTTCCAGCCGTGCTTTAGATCCATGACTAGCAATGAATGAAATCAACTGGTGATACCCTTCAAACATCCTCGCACAAAACTGAATTGGCATGCAGAGCTTCCTGTGCTTGCTTCTGCAGTGTGGGACAACATCTACAGAAACCTCGAAAACCTGCCTTATAGGGAAGGGTAAAGTAAACTGCAGGAGTAACCTGGAGAAGAGAAACTAGAAAAAAAGAATGACAAGGTTTTTACAGCACAGCAAAGGATCCTGTGAATTATTATTATCGAGTTGACAGTTGGACCTGATGATCTTGGAGGTGTCTTCCAACCTTAATGATTCTATGACTCCACGGTTCTAAATAGAAGGAAATACTCTGTTCGAAGGCAATTTTGCAATATTGCAAGGAAACAAACTAAATTTGTCCAAAGAATAAGACTGGACACCTCAGAAAGCCTTTTCTATACTTAAGAAAAGAGAATGACTAGCAAAATATGGCCTGGGAGAGCTGCAGCACCTCTTAGATTAGAAAAAATACGTCAGGAATGATTACAAAGAGATGAGAGTCTGCTCTGTGAAGAAGGCTGAATGACCTTATTCTGTATTTTTAGCAATGAAATCTTATTCCTCAGCTTGATCTTTGGACTAAATGGAACCATCCAGTTCCCTTTTTTCAAGCAGCTACAATAGGCCATCTGTCCACAGGCCAATTAGAGAAACAAAGTTCCACGTTCTCATTTCTATTTCGTTATGGCACCCGTTGCATTCACAAAAGAGTTTCAAGCATCACACTGAAAATACAGCAAACGTACAAGTTACCTAACAGTAACTAGTACTAGACACACTAGCATCTGCCTCCTGCAGTGCGTTCGTTCATAGGTACTGGCTTTCAGCAAAACTAGAGCAAGAGCAAAACATCTGACACCCTCTGTGTTCTCACCTTAACTTTCTCCATATAGTCTTTTTCATGAGCTTATCTTGATCACATGCAATGAAAGGTATTTGTATGTAGTTGCATATGAATTCATAAATATATTTATCAACTATATAAAATCTGTGCATACAAGCTTTGCACACACATAGTCTAGATCAAATGAAAGATGTCGCGTTTCAGTGTGCCAAACATCGGACAGAATTCCTCCTAAATACAGGAGGAATTAAAGACCTCTACTTCTTTATGAAAACGGTGCATCTAGTGACAAGAATACTAGCACACTTACCTCCTCCAGGGGATACATCCCTCTCAAATATACACAACTTGTATCCAAAGTTTTCTTCTAATATCATGGGTAATATCTTTAAAGCAAATTCTCTCTCTTCTTCACTAGAAGAAACACCATCTTTCAGGTAGGACACAAATGCATCGTATTCTTTTCCATCTAGAAAGAAATCATCCATTGGTTTTTGTTAGCAATCAATAGAAAGACAGCATCTGATCCACTGTTCTGCACAAAGAAGTGGTTGACACAGGTTGCACAATCGCTGCCCCTTGTGTTCATGGGGGACTTCAATTTTCCTGATGTCTGCTGGAAATAGAGTACAGAAGAGAGAGAACAGCCCGGGAGGTTCCTGGAATGAGTGAAACAGAACTTCCTGACACAACTGGTGAGAAAGTCAACCAGTGAAGCTGTCCTCTTGGACCCGGTTCTTGTGAACAAAGAAGACCTTGTCAGGGAAGTAAATGTTGGAGATTGTCTAGGGCACAGTGATCATGAGATCACTCATGGAGAAATGAGGAGAGGGATTAGTAAAACTGATACGTTAGACTTCTGGAAGGCAAACTTTGGCCTGTTCAGGAGACTGATTGACAAAGTCCTTTGGGAGACTGCCCTGAGAGATATAGGAGTCCAGGAAGGCTGGGCATACTTCAAGAGGGAAGTCTTAAAGGCACGTGAGAATGCTGTCCTCATATGCTGAAAAATGGGCAATGGGTGTCAGCTGGAACATAGGAGGTTCCATAGAAGTATCAGAAGTATCTTCTTCCCAGTGTGAGTGACAGAGCACTGAAACAAGCTTCCCAGGGGTTTGTGGAGTCTCCTCCCCTGGAGATGTTTAAAACCCGCCTGGATGTGTTCCTGTGTGACTTGGTCTAGTGATCCTGCTGTGGCAGGGGGATTGGACTAGATGATCTTTCGAGGTCCCTTCCAATCCCTAATGTTCCATGATTGTGAGATTCTGTATGATGAAGAAGACCAACCTGGTTGAGCCAGGAAAATATTCACTCCTTATTGGATGAAGGGAGAACACAGAAATCAAAGACAGGGAAAAGGCTGAAGTAATTAACACCTTCTTTGCCTCAGTCTTTAACAAAATACTTGGCCATCCTCAGGGTAACACACAATCAGTTCCTCCAGGGTGACTTAATCCAGGTTCTTGGAGGTAGACCGTGTGATGCGTTACACACAGTGTAGCCAACATAGAGTTATCTACCAACTGATAGATAAGTAACATTGCCAAGCACAAACAACAAAATGACTTTCACTCATTACTGAGAAACCAACAACCTCTGCAGTTTATTCCAGTCTTATTGGGCCAATTAGAATACTAATGAGGGCTACGAGAATTGGGCATGTTTCAGAAACATTCTATCCAGAACTGAGTAACTGCCAGGCTTGCTACTCGAGTCACAGAGATGCTGCCTGGTGAGATACTGGTACTACACATTTCTTAAATACTCTTAGTGACAAAGCTACAAACGTCGTGATGGCCTCTACAGTCAAGGCAGCATTTTTAACCTCCACGGAAGTGCGTTAGCAAAGTAAAAACAAGCTTCTGACAACCTGCCTGCCTGCCAAACCCAGAGTGTTCGTGCTTTTTGCAGGTAGATAATGACAAACTTCTCCACTCTCATCAACTTTCGTGATGAAGAATATGGCAGAACGGAGTGCAATTGAACAGTGTCTGTGTCCCTTCCACTGCCTGCCCCAGAGGCAGCTTCTTCACTGCATTTAGATGCTGTTACTTCCCCATGTGTATAACAAACTCACTTTAGCACTTGACCATCAAATTCTCTTTTGCTTTTCCTACTCACAAAAATCCTGGATTTATTTTTTCTCTTCCCCAAAGGTGGTTGTGTTATAGAACCTTCCAGAAACTATTTTTAGTCAATACGCTCACATCAATGCCATACATTAACAAAGCGCGAACCAGGTCATACCTCCAGCAGTTTCGTCTCTTCTGCACGTGCTCCTGTAAAAAAGAACTAAGTCGACTCTAAACATCACGCAGACAAACACTGCTGCTGCGGCTGCACAAGGAAACAGCACAGCAAGGACCATTCCTGTTGTGAACATGTGCACAGGCATGTCTCGTGTGTTCCCTGTAAGACAGAAACCCAGAAAATTACAGCCTTAACAAAGAGCATTGACAAAGACCGTACGACAAGATTACTGTGCTCAATACTGATGGCATCTTTAAATCATCCCAAAACCCCACGATGTTGATGTGAATCCTTTCCCGTTAATACTTCAAGCACGTATGTATGCCGTTTGTCCTGAGATGGAGAAGAAATACAGAACATGGATTACTTTAAGAACTGGAGAACCAATCTTCAGCAGACATAAATGAATTGAATGTGGGAACAAGCCTGACACCACGGAGCCTCACAAAATGTACAGCAACCCAAACTGGTAGTCACGCACTATTTATGATGAGCTTTCTGTGGGTTCTTTGCTATGTGCTGTTACTCTTTACCTTTCACCCCTCCCACAGACCATCCTTAACAGTCCTTAGTATCTCCTTTAGTCTTTTTCACCCAGATCTTCTTTTTCTTCTGTATCTAGTCTCCTTTTTCTTGTTCTTAACTGTCTTTGTCTTTAATTCCAAATGCAGACTTCTAACACCAGAGTCTTTGTGAAGCCTTTATGATGGCACTGTCAAGTCACGCTCTCTGTAGTCTGTATTTAAGTTACTCGATTATAGGCATCATCTTTTGACTAGCCTATTTTCTCCTAGTGAATCTCAGACAGCCCTAAGAGAGATATGAAACAAGAAGGGAATGCCCATTTGCCATGAATCTCGAGGTCGTCTGGGCTGTAAGTGGGGAGTACCTACTGTACATTAGAGAACAGCTCTCCATAGCTAGAAGGATACTAGAAGGATAGGGCCCTTGACAAGAGGGAAACAGTAGAACAAAGTGTTTCGGGCATTATCAGGAATAGAAAGAGTTGAGCTTTCCAGGCAAACAAAACAAAAAACCAAACAAGAAAAACCCCAAAACAAAAACCTCACAAGCACAAAACCCAAACCAAACACCAGCTAACGAAAACAAAACCCCAACAGGCACAAAAAGCCAACCAACTTATCAGATGTTAATTTTAGAAAGAGCTGCTTAATAATTAACAAAGTGATCGGCTGACTCTGAGCTGCACCAAACTTTGGCTGGGTAAGCTCTCTGATCCCACCAAGCTGATGAGGAGGAGCATGCAGGAAATGCTCTGCTATGGGACCTCGCAAAGTGCCTCCCAGGGACCTGTTGCCCAGCATGCAGCTCAGCTCCCCAGTTGCATCCAGAGTTAAACTGTGGAGCCCTCACATCTGCTTTGGCAGAGAAAGTGGCAACCCCTGTTGCCCTTGTCCCCAAGCAAGAGGAGTGACCCAGAAGGGGTCGGTAGGTCCAGCACTAGATGGACCAGGGCCTTCATAAGCATATTGGAGAGATGTTGTGAAATCAGCACCCTGCCCTCAGGACTGGCAAGGTTGGCACGGTTAATAATTACATGTAAGAAGTAAGATTCATAGATCACACCACACCTTTCTTCAGTTTCACTCTTTTCATCTTTGATCCATCATCAGTTTGAAGCATGCAGGTGAAATTACGATGCACGTCCTCGTCTGTCACCTTCTTAACCCGTAGTAGCCTTGTGATATAGAACTTGTTTCCCAACCTGCAACAAGCAGTAGTATCAGTACCTGCACAGAAACTTACAATTAGATGAAACAAGGTTTTGAGGAAAAAGTTCTAAACCTCCGACCGAGGTTTTCCTGACTTTGCAGTTCCACGACGTTATCACACACAAACAAAAGTCCAGTATTTTGAGGAAACCTACTGTAAACTTTTTAACTCTTCTTCACATGTTGAAGGGTCATTCTCAGGGATATCTTGGCATTTCTCTGGAAATGTTTGATTGATTAGCCAGTAGAGGCTGGCGTCTTCTTGCATATAATAACCCAAGAAACCTGTGCAATTGAGTACCTCTTCTTTACCTAAGCAACGATGAGAAGATCTAGTCAGAGTTAACGTTCAGGTTCACAGTGCAGCAAAATGTCAACGTTCCAGGCAACAAAACTCATGCTGCTCCTGTGTGGACTTTGAAGCCCCTGCCTCTGTTGAGGCAAGGCATTTTATTTTAGATATTGTCAAGGGAAGCTTGACCCGAAGCTAGCCTCAACTTTACACAACCATTTCTAGTCTACACCAGCATCATCTCCAGGGAGCACATCCAGAACGTCCTTTATTAAGCCACAAAAGGTGCATATTGGTTTTTCTTTAGCCATCGTGCACAAATGCTTTTCAGAAAGCAAGGTCTGCCCAGGAAAGCACATCTCACGATCTGACTTCTCAAGATGTATCAGAGTGGATGCTTCCAGCAGAACTGATTAAGAACCTTTAAAGCAGGTTCCAGCTGAAACTTAGATTCAGACCTTAGAAATCCAAATCACAGTTGCAGATTGAAACACAGACCTAAACTTGTAGCATCATCTACCTTGCAATTCTAGTTTTACCACCATACAGAACATCTAGTTCCAGGGAGGTGTTACAATGCCCTTCTAAGCAATAACAGGTTTGAAAGAACATGCCCCTAGCTCAACTAAAATTCCCCGTTGTCTCCACCATGCCATCTGTCTGACCACTCAGTGGGTGGTTGACCTTATCAAACATTATCAAGGCAGATAAGGAATAGGGGAGTGATTGTCCCCCTGTATTCAGCACTGGCAAGGCCACATCTTGAGTACTGTTCCGTTTTGGGCAGCTCAATAGAAGACATTGAGGTATTGGAGCAGGTCCAAAGAAAGGCAATGATGTTGGTGAAGGTTCTGGAGAACAAGACTTACAAGAAGCAGCTGTGGGAGCTGGGACTATTCAGGCTGAAAAAAAGGAGGCTCAGGGGGAGACTTCCTCTCTCTCTCCAACTACGTGAAGTAGTTGTAACAAGTGATGGGACAAGAGCCAATGGCCTCAAGTTGCACCAGGAGGGGTTTAAGTTGAACATTAGGAAAAACTTCTCTATTGAGTCACCAGTCATTGGAACAGGCTACCCAGGAAGGTGGTTGAATCCCCATCCCTGGATGTATTTAAAAGTTCTGTAGATCTGGAGCTTAGCGACAGGGTTTAGTGGCGGGCTTGGTGCAGTTAAGTTATGGCTGGACTTGATGATCTTGACAGTCTTATGCAGGTTGAATGATTCTATGATTCTAAGGATCAAATACATGTATTTCATAATAATTTGATGCTGAACCATGCTACGTTATGAGGTTTGGGATAACCAGAGGAAGTGGGAAGAACTGCACAGAAAGGCTGTACTGGGAAGTCGACAGGTATAAGGCATCATAGGATTAGGGTACTACCGTCTGGTATTTTTAGGAAGAAAGGAAAAATTAGCATCCGAGACTGTGACTTAGCAAATGGCACATACGTACGAGCAACAGAGGAGGTAAATACTGGGTTTGAGTCTTAGAAAGGAAGGATTATGTAACCACACAGAAAAGGCACTCGGGCATAGGATGCAAAAGATAGGCAAGCTTCTCATTTTCAAAATTAATTACAGCCTCAATCACAAAATCCTGGATCCTGTCCAGCACTGTGCGAAACCTACAGACCGTGTTATCTAACGTACTCCCAGCTAGAAACACACTTGAGTTCTGAGCTTTTGACAGTATAACCAATTCTTTTCAGCAGTGACAGATCATGTTTGTATTATCAGGACTGCCAGCCATCACACTTCTCATTTCCCTGCAGATTAACATCTTCAACGGCATCAAATACTGAGAGGCTTAGTCATGGTTGCTGTTGGTTGAACAAACTGGATGTCTTTTACACACGGGGTTTGCTATCTACAAAAGAAAGCAGCGGCGAGATGGCTTTGGCAGTGTTATGTTAATGTTTAGAGTCAATAATCTTAAAGGTCTTTTCCAACACAAACAGTTCTATGATTCTATGGTTTATCATCACCACACTTTCTCTTGATGATCATAGCAGCTGCCTTAGCATCTGCATCTGTCAAAGGGTACATTTAGTGGTACTTCTATATCGAGCATGGAACACATTAGGCAAAACATAACCTGATGTGAGCGTGGATCAGATCCAGGATGGTGTGCAGACAGTTCTTAGTTTGTTTATGCTTAACCAGACCATCACCCATAAAGAAGGAGAACCAAAGCATGCACATGCCACATCCACCACAAAGATTCTTGCAATAATTTCATACCTATTTCTGTTTCGATTTCTTCATCATGTCCAACTATCTCCATAGTTACAGCCTCTGGAGTGTCTAAAATACAAAGTACTGCTATTGAAATAACAGATTAGTTGCACTGCACCAGTGTAAAAACTACGCATTTGCTTTATCCAAAACTAACTACACACGTCCCATTTAATTCAGAGAATATTTGGACTCTTTCCATGTAAAACACAGTGTGTCCTGTGGAATTTTTTTGTACACAACTTACAGTGGTTGAAAGATGCTTCTCCAAAACTCTCAGGAAGTCTGTATGACTTACAGTAGCTGATTTTGATAAAAATGAAACTGAGGGAACACCACGTAAAATACATTTTTCAAACTTTGTGGTGTCATCATAGAATCATTAGGGATTGGAAGGGACCTCCAAAGATCATCTAGTCCAATCCCCCCACCACAGCAGGATCCCCTAGACCAAGTCACACAGGAACACATCCAAGTGGGTCTTAAACACCTCCAGAGAAGGAGACTCCACAACCCCCCTGGGCATCCTGTTCCAGGGCTCCATCACCCTCACCATGAAGAAGTTCCTTCTGATATTTATATGGAGCCTCCTATGTTCCAGCTTATACCCATTGCCCCTCATCCTGTCATATGACCATCTGCTGCTGCTTTCTTATTTTTGAAAGTATCATGAACTAATCCTTGTTGAAAGTATCATGAACTAATCCTTGTTGAATACTCTTGTCTCTAGTCATCAAATGAAAATGCCAATTAAAAACAGCCACTGTAAAGTGCAGCAAAATTTGCCCTTGAGAATTTGAAAAAGCTTTCTTACCCTCTTTCACTTCCAGCTTAATTGTAGTCGTGCTGTGGTACATCTTTCCTTCACGATGAATCAGAACCTTACAGGTATATATCCCAGAGTGCTGTACTGCTAAGGTTTTAAAATCCAGTTCCCGCTCTGTTTCACTGTCGTACTTCTTGCAGTCCTGCATCAGGAAAGACAGACAATACAGTGTAACAGACAGACATTCAAAACGTCAGAGAAGTTACAAGTTGTTTTTTCAATTGTCACCATTAGTTTTTGACAATCTCGGGGACACTTATGTGACCCAAAAGAGGTGGAAATTTTCAGTCATGGTCACTTAAATGCAATGTTTGACCACTTCACTCTCTAGAAGTTGAGGGCGCTGCAGTTCCAGGTATGTGTCCAAGTATAAAAACACTGTATTGGGAATTTAAATGCCCTCATCTGTTTTTTTTCCCAAAGCATGGGACTATAGGTGTCACTTTGTGGTATGCATCCTAAAGTTGTCTAGGTTTATGAAGAGCTTTTTCAGGTTAAAGAAAAATGCCTCAGCTTTATGGAAAGTGACCATCTTAGACGGTGAGAAGAGTTGGACCCACATTAGTTAACCCTCTCTACCCCTCAAATCAAACTGTTTCTTAGCTTGCTTTTATTTATTCATAGCTCATGCCAAGGCAATGCTCAGGGAGAACACCCGTTAGTTACAGGTGCTTACACAGCTGTGTTGTGGCGAAAGGTGGTAGAGAGAAGACCAATGATTTGCCTACAATAGCTGAACAGATCACAGAACCACAGAACATCAGGGATTGGAAGGGACCTCAAAAGACCATCCAGTCCAATCCCCTTCCAGAGCAGGATCACCTAGACCAAGCCGCATAGGAACACATCCAGGCAGGTTTTAAACGTCTCTAGAGAAGGAGATTCCACAACCCCCTGGGCAGCCTGTTCCAAAGCTCTGTGTCCAGAGGTAGCAAAACTGAAAAGCTGGCAACTACTTTACAAGTACCTGCCAACTGCAAAATAGATCTGTTGGCGCTTCATTTAATGTCAGGACAGTATCTCTATCAACAGAGTAGCAGCTTCCTAAACCAGCTGCCACAGACACGTGCATCAGCCTACCAGCCAATTGATAATTCTGGATTGCAGGTACACTTTAATAATGAGTAAATAAGCAGAGAAAAACTGACTTTCTCTGTACGTGTGTCTAAACAGCTCGCCTTCTCAAATAGCCTAAGAGATCAAAGCTTTACAGTGTTTGTGAATGCTTATAAAATTTGTCTGTAATGGCTTCTTCCTACAACCAGATGTTCTTCCTCTATAGCCAGCGATTAGAGTGGCACTATTTCAGCCATTACCTTGTACCACGTAACGCTATCGTTTTCACTGGCAGACAAAGCGGTGCATTTCAGTGTGTGACCACTTCCAGCATTTTTAGTTTCTGTAGTTACATGATTGTTGTTGAAACAGCTGCTTCTATTTCTTTCAAGTACATTTAAGGTCCACTTTTGAACTGTGACAGTTTGCTTTCCGTTGCTATGACAAATGAAAAGAGCAAAATCAGTTTTAGGAGCTTTTTAAAGGAATGCAGTTCAGTGAGTTACACAACAAAACACAAATAAATTCTCTTAACACATCTGTAAGGCAGAAATAATCCATCTGTTTTGGAAATATTCCCAAACTACTCAAGCCTTGCAAATTAGAGAACCACTCAGAGATGCAAGAATGTCTTCTTGCATCTAGACATACAAGCCACTTTGAAAAGGACTCATCTCTTTCTCTCACATGCTGTGTTGTTCAGAGGTCTACGGTGGGTTCAGAGGTCTACCACCACTTCTAAAGCAGAGTCATCATAGAATCATAGAATCATAACGGATTGGAAGGGACCTCAAAAGATCATCTAGTCCAATCCGCCTGCAACAGCAGGATCACCTAGACCAAGTCACACAGGAACATATCCAGGCAGGTCTTGAATATCTCCAGTGAAGGAGACTCCACAACCACCATCCACGCACTACCAAGAATTCAAAGGAACATGCTGTTCTGAATAGCTAGGAGCTGCCCATTTCATTTGGATATCTACTATGTTCTAGCCACATAATCCTCTACAGAACCAGGCTAGAGCTGCGTGTTATTTAATTGTTGGATGTGTCCAAATATGTTCCTACCAAGGGAAAAGAGCTTGGAGGACATTTGGCCTCAGTTTGGCCAAGTCAGCGTAACTTTGGCAATAGTTAGGGCTTAAGAGAAGTTCATATGCTTCTGAAAGTTAATGGCAGACATCTCACAATTAGTGCATAAAGCTCCCTTTTTCTTAACCAAACAAGTAGGGTCTGACTGAGCAAAAGTCACGATCACAGAGCACTTCTCTCCCATGTCAGTTGTATCATCATAAATATGTTTTACTCTTGCTGTCTCCAAGAAAAAAAAGCAGGAATACTTCCCAGAAGAACAGAAACTAGTCACGAATCCTTTTGATGACAAGGGCTGATGAGACAAAGCAGTTGAAAAAGAGAAGCAAGCTTGACTAGTGTAACAGCTTCAACACCTATTTTTAAATGCCATGCCTTCTCCTACAAGAGGCAGAAGAACTATGAAGACATCGTTTGTATGATGACTTTAGACCATGTTTGGGGTTAGGTTTTTCCCCCTTTTTAAGCTTCCCAAATAGATGCATTTATGTGTCTTGCTTCCCTTCTTCTCATTGTTTCTGTTACCACAGGTTCTCCTTGTTGTCCTCAGTCACTTGAGCTATTCATTGCTGGTAACTGCAACCGACTGTCTAAATCGAAATACAGTGGTTTGGTTTCTTCAGTTAACACCGGTGTTTAAATAAACCACCGACCAGAAAACCCCTATTAAAGCTTTCCCATCAGACTTGTGCTCCCAGGGGCATTCAGGGTGGGTGGAGTCCTTCTCACCTATTCTTCAACCACATTCACACATTCAAATCAGAGCCACTACACTGTCAGCAGTGAGACCACAGTCAGTAGCCACCCCTTTAGAGTGCAGTTTACTTGACCTATTTCGTATGTTTGGTTTAGGACAAGACAATCTGTGCCCCAGAAAGGCTGTTTTCTCTCCCTGACAGCAAAGGTACCTAAGGTAAGTTTAGGTGCAGACATAAATATTAGTTCTAGTGAGTTCCACCATGTTTCTTCACAGTAGAATCTGAATACTACTGGAAATGCAACTATGGATCCAGCCTATGTTTTCCTTACCTAGGTTCAGCAGATGAAAGAAAATCATCAATAAAGCTTCAAATTCCCTCATTACTACACAGAGGTTTTTTTTCTGTGATTATATTTGGTGAAGTTCATTCAAAAATGGGATGATTTCACCCAAAGTAGATCAAGATATCTTAAGTGGAGAACAAAAATCTGGCAATTAGCATCTCCCTGGAAGGTGATATGTTCATAGAATTATAGCAATGTTTAGATTGGAAAAGACCTTCAAGATCACTGAGTCCAACCATTAACCTAACTGTACCATGCTCACTGCTAACAGTATGTCCCTGAGCTCCTATCTACAAGAGGTTTAAACACGTCAAGGGATTTTAGGCAATGTGCTCTTGTCCCATTACTCATTAGATGTGAGAAGAGACCAACACACATTGCTCTAGAACCTCCTTCCAGGTAGACATATTGAGGAATAAGGTCTATCCTGAGCCTCCTTTTATTCAGACTAAAGAGCCCCAGCTCTTTCAGACACTCCTCACACGCCTCGTTCTCAAGACCCATCACTAACCTTGTTGCCTTTTTTTGGACCAGCTCCTGTACCTCAATGGTTTTTTTGTATTGAGGTGCTCAAAACTGAACTTGGTTCTCAAGGTGTGGCCTCATCAAACGCATACCGATGCAAACCAAGCTGAATTTGGATTATATAATGTCTTTGGATTATAGAATGTCCAGTTGTCTGCCATATACACAATATAAAAAACCACCTAACCAAAAACCCACACAAAATGCAAACAAAAAAAACCCACTAACTGGTATTTTTTAAACTGCTAGTGTCTGAGCTCTTCTACCTCTGCCCTGGTATTTACCTGCTGAGACTCTTCATTGATTACTTGTCAGGAACAAAACCCTTTCTGTCCAAACTGCTGCCACCAAACCCACCAGGGAGGAACAACAAAACCTACAGAGCTTCAGAAAAGGCTTCAACAGCCTCTGTTGGTAAATATCAGAGGTCTGCCTAGATGGTTGTTGTGAAGTGTGGTAGGAAAGGACTCCACGGTTGATGCAGTCCCCTGCACTTCCTTTGTATGGGTGTTACCAGCATTGCAAAGCAAGACAAAGAAATTAGCTTCTTCACAGACAAGTGTAAAGGCAAGATGCTCACTGGCTTTTGCACCCACCTGTGAGTGACAGAGTAATTCCCAGAGTCACTGAGTTCAGCTGGCCAAAACTCCAGAAAGTTCATTTGGGAAACAATTCTGTGAGTTTCCTTTACCAGCTGCTGCTTTCCAGCATTTTCTTTGTACCAGCGGATCGTGGATGCCCCTTCCTGAAAATCCTCTTGCATTGACTTAAAAGAGCAAAGGAAGAAATACTCCCCTTCTAGCACATCAATGGAGGCACGGAGCGGACAAAGCTTCTCTTCATAGAACGAGGACAAAAGATAGGTTAGGAAGCCAAATATTTCTTTCAGAGAGTCACATTAGCCTAAAGTCATTCGCTGCACTGCTAGTCCTTTCTAAAGCGACTTCTCTTCGGCAGAGTAGCTGGGCAGCAGTGATTTATTTATTACAAAGACACTTACCGAAAAGCTCTGCTTTCTGAGTCTCTATTCTCATTTAACCAGAAGGAAAATAAGGGTAAGAAAGAAAAAGGACCTCTTCCCAAGGTTCCTTCACTCATGTCAAATGGGCACAAAGAGCAGAACCTGGCCTCAGCCTACAGTAAAACAGTTGCCGCAAACGGAGCGGGGAAGGAGAAATTCTCCGTGTATGGTTTGACTTCACAAGTAGAGCTAATCCTCAGAGCTGGTCCATAAAAGCAGAGATCCTATGAATCA
Source organism: Phoeniculus purpureus (assembly GCA_028565055.1). Classification (NCBI taxonomy): domain Eukaryota; kingdom Metazoa; phylum Chordata; class Aves; order Bucerotiformes; family Phoeniculidae; genus Phoeniculus; species Phoeniculus purpureus. Next base: position 29,513 of record JAOXOE010065413.1, read on the forward strand.
AGAGTTGTGTTTTCTTATAGTCTTCATTAAAACCAAAATACCACTTGTCTAGATGTCTTTAAAGCTTCAGGTCTCTTTGGGAGAGTTGCCTTGGAATAAGATTGTGTGTGTAGAGTTTAGTCTGCTTTTTCAGTCAGATGACCCAAATGTACCCTTACACAGAGAAGTCATTAAAGCAGAGAAGAGGGACCACGGTCTAGCACTAATAGTCAAGAACTAGTAGCACCCATGGCTTTCTACGTAGCAACCATGGCTTTGTAGTAGCTAGTGCAACCATGGCTTTGTACGGCACAGAACGAAGCAGACTCAGACTCCTCTTTGCTGTGGTTCTGCACGGTCGTGCTTCCATACAGCATCATCACGTTTCTCTAGTAGTATCTTAGGTCTTTTCATTTCATAACTTTGGAATTTGGGGCCAAATTTCCCAAGTCTGCAGCCGGGCTGAAGCTGACAAAACCTTAAAGAATTTGTTCTTAGCTGCAACATACAAATTTAGTGCCGCTCTAAGCACCTGCCAAGAAGATGCCGCACGTTCAGCCAATGTTTTGGGTGTTCTACTATTGAAACGAAGATTTACACTTACCAGCAGCGGATCCAGTAATAAACATTAACAGAATAATAATCAGAGTCATTTTCTTGAGTCACTTCTCTCCTCAGAAAAGTGCAATTGAATTGCTCTTGCTCGTTCTGAAAGCCTAAGAGAAAGAGAGTCACAGCTCATCACAAGTGCAGGGAAACAAACGCCTTTGAGTGTGCAAGAAGCGCAGCGATCGCCTGGCACTGGAGAGAGCTTTCCAAACGGAAAGTCACGTGGTTTTATTGTAACAGCTGTTTTCACACATCTGGTGAACACATCTGGATTTCCTTGGCAAGTTTACTTTAAATCAAAACCAAAAGGATTGCCTTCCACCACTTTCTTGTTCACTAGATGTATAATCTACATTCCCCATTAAACTGACAACCTTACGGAGGCGCTCAAACTTAGACCTCAAACCAGTAGATACGTACCACAGGATTGGTTTTTTCTTCACAAAGAGCACAAGTTTTGCAAGACCAGACCTTGTAGAAACTGCCTGTAGGAACCTCTCTTGTCTTCAATACGATCAGCACAACATGGGGAGACTGGAAGTCCTGGTGGCTAATTTTGAGCCCGTTGTAAAACACACAATGAGATCTTCAATTTTGTCTTATCATTTTGCCTGTGGAACAAATAATCACAAGACATTAGGGATCGGAAGGGACCTCGAAAGATCATCTAGTCCAACCCCCCGCCACAGCAGGATCACCTAGACCAAGTTGCACAGGAACACATCCAGGTGGGTTTTAAACATCTCCAGAGAAGGAGAC
>JAOXOE010065424.1:0-30858 GCA_028565055.1 Phoeniculus purpureus
TTGAACAAGACTGGTCCCAGGACCGATCCCTGAGGGACACCACTTGTGACTGGCCTCCACTTGGACATGGATCCATCGACAACCACTCTCTAGATCATACCAGCAAAGTAACATGAGCCAAGAGGTAAACTCAGACCTGCTTCTCCCTGAGATAAGTATTTCCATGGCGTAATGCCAGTACAGGTAGATCTTTAAACTGCAACCAGAAATAGAGCATTGGGAGAGTCTAACCATCCACACTGAAGTACACACATGAATTTATGCTAGCAGAGCTGCTGGAGAAAACATTTTTAACATTATGTCACTGAGAAGAATCAAGAACTCTGGAACATTTTATTGATGAAAAAGGCAAGTACAACATACTATTCAATAAAACTCACTGCTCTTCAGTTTAGAACTCCAGTCTTAAAATGTAGACTATGATATTAAAAAGGGTTTCTCACAGGTAAGAGCAAATGGAAATTTCCCTCGGCAATCAGATGATGCCTTGTGGCAAAACAGGAGATGAGATAGGGGAAAGTTCAGCTTTCTCCTGGAAATGTATTACCTCTTGTCTTCTGGTAAGTCAGTCTGAATTCTTCTCCAAGCATGTTAACATCATTTTCGTCTTTGAGCACTCCCTACAACAAAATGAAAGAAACACACATTGGAAGGTAGAACAAAACAGATATATTATTATGGTTCTCTAAAATTTCCTATGGAGGTGACTGTAATACCGTGTATCCACAGTACGGTACTACCTGTAAAACAAACAGCCCTGAAAACCACCATGGAACTTCAGCAGGTGGGTTTCAGGTTGGTGTACTTGGTGCTACCATAGAACCACCTCCTTTGCTCACCACACAAATGATGGTGAGAACCCTGTGAGGTTACCACCATGAGCCCTGTACAAAAGACAATATTTACCTGCATTATCTTCCTAATAAAAGTGGTTACAGTCTGCACAGTGTGGGAGCAGGTACAGTAAAGCCAAGCGGCTGCTGTGAAAAGAGGCACTGGTGGGGCTCTCTGTCTTCGGTTGTGTTGGAACTGGACCACACAAAGGAATTACTTGTGAATTACCTGGTACTGAATAACTTAATCAGAAACTGTTTTGAGGAAGAGAAGCAGGGAAACCCAGAAGTAGAAATCTATTAACTAGTTCCTTTTTAATTTTAGAGCTAAAAATGTGTGTGGCCCACAGAATATAATCTTGTCACATTTAGGGAAAAAAAACCCCACAACCTACAAATTGCATTTACACTAGAGACCTTAGAATGAGACAGCACTTTTCTACGTAACCATTCTGAGTGAAGTAACAAGATGTGACCACATGATTCCAGCAGGGAGATAAGCAGAGAAAAGAACAAAGCTGGACATCAAGAGTGTGGAACAGATACAGCCTTGGACATCCTGATGTAGCAAAGATTTCCTACAACTGTAAATTCAACCCAGAAAACTACCAAAATACCATCCATTTCAGTTATCCTTTCATTAAATCTGCACTAGAAAACAACTCCATTTTAGAAATTAAGCACCAAAGCACCATATTATTATTTGAATAAAAATTATATATTTGCTATATATTCAAAATTTTCCAGTACAACAGAAAAGAATTTCTTTAAGTAGTTGAAGAATTCCCTCCCCACTGTAAATGCATTTTTACATCCATTGAGCAGCTCTTTGCTCACTTGCACACTATCAGCTGATCTTTCCAGTTATGTAAGACAAAATTAATTGTAATTGCTTTCTACTAGAATCATCACTTCCATCTTTTTAACTTTTAAATAACAGAAGGGTGAGCTTTTAGATGCTTCTGTAAGCGCTGCAGTGTAGAACACTGTAATGACAGGCCTCGCTGCCATGGTAACAGAAAACTTGGAAGAGACTATAAGAAATTACTCACATAGCCCCAGATGAGAAGATTTGGTAGAAGTGAGATACACATGGTGGACCCTCTTTCCAGTTAGCAAAGCCTTGCTTTAGAACTTATATTCCATATTCCAAAAACTGGATGTGCAAAGCACTGTGGAAGCTGCTTTCCGTGAGTTTTCAGCGTAGTGCAGCAGAGCCTCAACCCATCATAGGGTAAGAGCATCTTTGTAAATTGCTTCCCAACTCAAACAGAAAAAGAAGGAAAAAAGGTGCAGACAGGAAAGCTGACTCGATACAAATATGCAGTGAATTCATCTTAAATTATCCAAGAGAAAACTGATCTACAGGACAAACACTTGAAACATTTAAATTGCAATTCACTTACTCGAGGAAGAAAACCCAGTAATTGAGACGCATGCTCTTTCAAAAGTCTCTGTCTCTCCTCTTCAACAACTGCATTTATGTTTGCTTCTCTCCTCTCCTCTAACTGTCTTTCTTCAAGTTCATGCTCCTACAATAAAACAAGTTTTCCTAACTGCTTTGTTTCAGGTCTCTGAGCATTTTGTTTCCACCAATATCCACCACAGTATAGAGAACTTTTTTTTTTTAAGTAAATTTTGAACTTCCACTTATTAGCTCCAGTTACAGGAAATTAATTGGAAAAGATATAAAAATGTCTGTAAAAGACCACAAAGCACTGTTTAAACAATACGTGTGTGGTAACTTCCTCCAGTAACAACAGTCTTGTTTCAATATTTCTCATATTGAAACACTCTGGCTTGAACTGAAGGTGAATGTGAAAGTTCTTACTTTTTCTGTAATGAGCTGTTGGCGACGATCTTCAATAAGTTTTTCCACAGCCTTTCTGTGTTGAAGCTGTTTCATTCTCTGTTTCTGAGCATTCATCTGTTCAATGCGATCATCCTCCTCAAGCTTCTGCAGCATCTGTTGTCTGAAGGCTTCTTCCTCTTCCCGCACAGCCTGCTGCGCTGCCTTCTTTAATGCGAGTTGCTCTTCATACATTTGCCTTAAGTCTAGGCGCTGCCTTATTCTTTTTTCAATTTCTGCCTGCAAAGGACATTTAACAAATGTTGTGTCAGTGAACAGAGTGGGGAAAGTTTTGATCACAGAAGGTCTTTGGTTGAAAGAGGTCTTTAAGATCATCTAGTCCAACCTTCAACATAGCACTGCCAGATCACCACTAAACCATGTCCCTAAGCACCAGGTCCCCACACCATTTAAATACCTCTGGGGATAGTGACTCCACCACTGCTCTGGGCAGCCTGTGCCAATGTTTGATAGCTATTTTGGTGAAAAAATGTTTCCCAACATCCAGCTTAAATGTTTGCAGGTGCAGCCTACAGCCATTTCCTCTGGTCCTGTCACTTTCTACTATGGAGAAGAGGCTGAGCCCCTTCCTTGCTCCAACCTCCATTCAGGTAGTTGTAGAGAGTGATAAGATCTCCCCTCAGTTTCCTCTTCTCCAGACTAAACAACCTCAGCTCCTCCTCACATGACTTGTGCTCCAGGCCCTCCACAAGCCTTGTTGCCCTGGACACGTTCCAGCTCTTCTGTGTCCATCTGATAGTTAGGGGCCCAGAGCTGAACACAGTGTTTGAGATGCAGCCTCACCAGCGTCAAGTATATGGGGATGATCTCCTCCCTGCTCCTGCTGGCCATAGTGTTTCTAATACAGGCCATGATGCCATTGGACTTCTTGGCCACCTGGGCACAGTTTACTATCAACCAATGCCTCCAGGTCCTTTTCTGATGAGAAGCTTTCCAACACACATTCCCAAGTCTGTAGCCTACCATGTGATTGTGATGACCCAAGTGCAGTACCTGGCACTTCACCTCTTTGAACTTCATACAATTAACCTTGGCCTATTGATCTAACTTGTCCAGATCCTGCTGTAAAGCTTCTGTACTGTCAAGCAGATTGACACACCCACCTCATAGGCAGTCAGTCTACCCCAATTATCTTGGAATAAATTTACTGTAGCTATTTACTTCTAGCATAAATAACTGGAGCAAACGCTTCATATCTGGTGGTGTTCCTTAGTATTAACCAGTCTGTCAAGCATCTCAAAATTAAGTCCAAAACAAAAGGTTATTTTTCCCTCTAGCATGAAGTGAGTCAATTGTCCTGAACAGCCCCCTAAAAAGAAGAGTTATGTATCTTGGCTTGTTTTGTTTGTCACCCACAACAGGGTAAGGCAAAGAGTGTGGGAGCCCACAGGAAAAAGCAAGTGGACATGCAAAAGGAAGGCAGTTAATTAACCCACTTAACTTAAACCTGACGTTGAAAATTCCTGGCATTCTCCTTCATGAGATAAATGAATAAAGGGAACCACCATGAGGGTATTTCAAAACCTTCCATTGTCTTCCTGGTTGAAATTTAAACAAATACATCAGGTATGGCAAAAGAAACTCACAGGACAGAATTTTCCCTCTAACATGATCAGTTAACGTACAAAGTGATTGTTTCACTATGGTGACGTAGGAAATAGTGTTGGAAATAGACAGCTTGTGCCAGAATAAAATTGAAAACAGTTCAAATCCATTTAATGCACCCAAAATCACGTCAGAACGAAGCTTTTTGCTTTGAGACAGCTCACAGATCAAAATGGGCTCAAGAAGTCCCTCACAGACATCCTAAAGTCACTGCAGATGTAGCAAATTCAATGTGTGGGGAAAAAAAGCAAACCAAACCCCACACAGAGCATCCAGCATCATTAGAGAAGTTGTGGGAAAAGGAGTTACATGGCCTCTAAATAGGTTTCATTTTCTCCTTTAATTTTCATACCTGGTCTGCTGAAATGAGATTATTCTGCCCATAGCTACAACTGCTCCATAAGTTATGCTCTTCTGAATGTACACTTTCTAAGTTTCATCCACACCAGCATCACTAATCTGAATATTCTGCAATAGTCCTCCCCACTTGCATTCTTTCCCTTAACAGGTACACAAAACAAACAAGAGACATATAAACCCCTCTGTATTTGGCAAATACCAAACCACTCACACAGGTACCTGCAGGAGAAGCCCAAGGAAAGTGACATTTCCCCCCCAACACACAGGTACTTCATCTACCTGCCAGTGCTTACCATCTCCTTCTTCCTTTCTTTCTCCTCTTGCTCTTCCAAATACAGTTGCTGGCAGATTTGTGCCAGTTCTTCATGTTTCTGTTGTTCTCTTTTCAGGTTCAGGGCAATCTATTATAAGAAAAAAAGACGTCTAACAGAAAGCCAAGGACAGACAATCATTTTTTCTACAGTTTCAGTTTTCAGTACCATGCTTTGAAGTCTTTGTTTTTTCTCCTCAGCATCTCGAACTTTAGCCATCTGCTCCTTTTCTCTTTGTTGCTGCATGTTGGCAAACTCCATAATTTTTCTGTTTTCTTCTTCCATCTCTTCCTGTTTCCTTTGCCTCCAGACAGCTTGCTCTTTTTTAAATTCTTCAATGTGTGCCTGGGTTGCTCTCATTTTATCTAACTTAAGTTGTTTTGTCCTGTAGAAGATGGAAAAAAATGTTTGAAGCTATTTAGCATATTGCTGAAAAACACTGAACAGACAGTACACTCATCATTAACAACAGATTCCAGAGATTGAGATTTCAATGACTTTGCTTCCCCATTCTGATGGAAATTAAATAGCTAAATTGAAAATCTTTATTAATGAACTGCACCAAGAAGGGAATCTCATGCCTAAAACCCTTCTGCAAGACAGACTGTACGCACGGGTACACATCCCACATGCTACCGCTGCATTTTGTGTGCTCTCCATCCAAACACAAAATGCCTAGGAAATAAATGCATACAAAGCAGTTTCCTATAGAGAGCTCTGTGAGCAGTTTAGATTTAAATTAAAAAACAATAAAATTTCAAAGTGACTAACATTCGGTCTTCCTCATAGATCTTTCTTATAATTTCATCAATCACAAGTTTGTCTTCTAAAATCTCTTTGTTAACTTCCTGCTTCTTTCTCTCTTGCTCCTCAAACTGTTTCTTCAGTTCTTGCTGGTACATTATTTTCTGTTTGTTTCGCCTCAGTTCTGCCGAATTTTCTTCTTTTAGAGCCTTTTCGTACTCTTCCTTCCTTTTCTGGGCTATTTCAGCCTCTTGTTTCTACAGGAAGAAAAAGCAATGCAAGATTCCTTTTTACTGTCGCTAATACAACTTTGAAAAAGTGTGCAATACAAAAAGGAATTGCACTGCACTACAGGAAACAGATGTTTTTCACCTCAATCTGTAAAGGTTGGGCCTTAAGATGCCTCACAGCTTTATCCACCAAGTGGAAGACTTGAGGAGCACCCTCACTACCTAAACAATGTGAGAACAACTAACAATACTTAAAGGAAGCTATGTATGGACCAAAGACAAAGCAGAGCAAAGGGCATGACTGAAACCAGCTCCCTTGGTATGACTGGAATGTGTATTACCTGGGCACAGCATCCTCAACAAGTATGTTGTCTTCACAGAAATTTGTGTAAACTGAAATTTGTACAAAACATTATCAAATCTAGTGTAGTTCTACACAGAGGTAATAGTTGGTAATTCTTTCTGTAGTTCCTCAAGTACATGTTTAGTAATATCTTCACCAACCTGCTATTGATGCAAGTATTCACCATGGTAAGAACTCGCTGTGCAAAGGAGATCAGAGTTCTAATTTGGATAAATATTATACAACCAGTGAAATAAAAACTACAGCCATTCATACAGTTCAATTCACTACCACTTTGATTGCAATGGGGAAATCAACATTTTTCCTGACAGCTGGTTATTACCAGCTAATCAGTCCTTCACAGCACAGAACACACACACTAAGATGTGTTTCTAGACAGAGGTGAAGCACTTCCGGAACATTCCACACAAAGAGTTGCAGCACCCTGGGATAGGCTGAAGATAACTACCATTTCCTCATACCGAAGAGCTTCTTTTTCAGCAATCTGTGCAGCTCTCTCTTTATTCACATAAGCAGACTTTAGTTTTTTTTCTAATTCTCGAAGCTGAAGACTGAAGGGGCAAAAAAACAAAAAAAAATTATCCTATTACAAAGAACTAAGTGTCTGAGGAAAACATCTGAAATTCCCACCAACATTTTAACACAAAACCACCACGTTTTCAAGGAAAAGGCTTAGATGAAAAATGCTGCTCTAGTAAAAGAAAAAAACAAAACCTGTTTTAAAAAGAAGAGCTATGTGTGTTTGTACATGTACTATTACTAGTTTTGCATCATTTACACCTAATGATATAAATACATTACACATATTTAGACAAGCATGTCCACAGACGTGGGTACGTATGAGCACACATTCAAAACTAAAATTTCCTTTATGAGGGAGTTTTATTATAGAATCCTAGAATCATCCAGGTTGGAAAAGACCCTTGGGATCATCAAGTCCAACTATTAACCCTACTCTACCAAGTTCATCTCTAAACCAGATCCCCCAACAATACATCTAAACAACCTTCAAACACATCCAGGGATGGTGACTCAACACCCTCCCTGGGCAGCCCATTCCAGTGCCTGACCACTTTTTCTGTGAAAAAAATATTTCCTAATGTTCAGCCTAACCCTCCCCTGGTGCAGCCTGAGGCTGTTCCCTCTTGTTCTGTCACTAATGACCTAGGAGAACATACCAGCCTCCACCTCTCTACTATATCCCTTCAGGTAGCTGTAGGGAGCAATGAGGTCTCCCCTCAGCCTTCTCTTCCTCAGACTAACCAGCCCCAGCTCCTTCAACTGCTCTTCATAAGATTTATTCTCCAGGATCTTCACCAGCTTTGTTGCCCTTCTCTGCACCTGTTCAAGCACCTTGGTATCTCTCTGATATTGAGGTGCTCAGAACTGATCCCAGTAGTCATGGTGGTGCCACCTCACCAGTGCTGAGTGCATAAGGACAATCACCTCCCTGCTCATACTAACCATGCTATTTCTGATACAGGTCAGGATGCCATTCATTTTCTTACCCACCTGGGCACACTGCTGGCTCATGATCAGCCACTTCTCAATTAGAGACCCTAGACAGCATTCCAGCCACCGCCCCAAGCCTGTAGCGCTGCAGTGGGTAGTTGTAGTCCCAGTGCAGGACCTGCCACTTGGCCTTAACATTGGCCTATCAATGCAGTCTCTCCAAGTCTCTTTGAAGAGCATCCCTGCCCTCATGCAGATCAACACTCTCACCTAACTTGGTGCCATCTGCAAATTCACTGATCATACACTCTGTGTCCTTATTGAGATCATCAATAAAGATGTTAAACACAAATAGTCCCAATACTGATGTGTGCTGAAAATCACCTCTTTATCAGACTTTGATGTGAAACTAACTGCTCCTGCCAGTTCAGATTAATTTCTGCTGCTGCTACAGCTTCCCAAAGTCTGTCTCATCCCTACCTGACTTACATCACCTGATGCTGTTCAGAGGCCCAGACCTTACACCTCCCTTCCCCTTTTCTGTTCTCTGACACCCAGAGACACCCCTTGAATCGGGCCTTCTCCTGAGTCCTCAAATCTACCTTTCCCTGCGTTTTTTGCCAGTTACCATCTTCTCTGCCGTGCAAATTCACAGAAGTGACACCTACTCTAAAAAATGAGTAAGGTACCTGACTGCAGCATGCTGAAATGTCCTCTCTGCTCCTCTCCTGGAACAACATCTCCTACTACAGCCTGACTGTGAAAGGTGGTCATGACAAATCAAAAATGAGCAGAAGGCACCACTGAGTAACTTACTGTTGAGTACCTCAGGGTTGAGGATCCCTGCCAGCCAGTCTCGAAGCCTACAGGCTCCCCAAGCACTACCTGTTATTCCTCAGTTGCTGTCGCATCCTCTCATCTCTCTGTTTCTGGAGGTCCAGGCAGGTCAGCTCCGCCGCCAGCATCTCTTCCCGCTCCAGCTGCAGCTCTCGGCGCCTCCGCTCCTCCTCGGCCTGGGGACAACGCATACCGGGTGTGGGGCGATGGTGCGCTGGTCCCGTGCCGTGACGGGCCCCTGTCCTCCGCGCAGCCCCGCAGCCCTCACCCGCAGCTCCGCTTCTTCCAGCAGCCGCTCCCGCTCCAGCGCCGCCCGCAGCCCCGCAGTCCCGCGCCCCCCGCCGCGCGCCCCCTCTGCTAGCAGCACGGCTGCCTGCGGGACTCGGGAAGGGGGCGGTGAGCGGGAACAGCTGCGGGAACCAGCACTCTCCGCCATCGCGGCGTCTCGCGCGCTGCCCTGGCAACGGCCGCGCGGTGGGCGGGGCCCGGCCTCGCTTCCGGCTGCGGCCGCGAGGACTGGGAGAGGCGGAGCTGTGCTGCGCGAGGCGCGCGTCGTGCGCTAGCAGCGGCTCCGCGGCGCGTTGCGGTGCGCGGCGGTCACGCCACGGCCCGCAGAGAACAGCGCGGGGACGGCGTGTCAGTACAGCGGTCCATCCATTTCGTCCCATAGAATCATGGACTAGTCTAGCCTGGAAGGGACCTCTAGAGGTCATCTAGTCCAACCTCTCTACACACGGACAACTCCATCTAGGCCAGGCTGCTCAGAGCTTCGTCAAACCTGACCTTAAATGACTCAAGGGATGGGGCCCCCACCACCTCCCTGGGCAGACCATTCCAGTGATCAACAACCCTCACACTGAAGAGCTTTTTTCTAACATCCAGCCTAAATCTATCTTTTCCCAACTTGAACCCATTACTCCTGGTCCTATCTGTACAAACCCTCTTGAAAAGACCCTCCTCTGCCTTCATGTAGGACCCCCTTCAGGTACTGGAAAGTCAAAAGAAGGTACCCCTGGAGTTTTCTTCAGGCTGAACAGCCCCAACTCTCTCAGCCTGTCCTCATACAAGAGATGCTCCATTCCCCTGATCATTTTAGTGGCCCTCCTCTGGACACGCTCCAGTCTGTCTACATCCTCCTTGTGTTGAGGGCTCCAGAACTGGACACAATACTCTAGGTGAGGTCTCACCAGGGCAGAGTAGAGGGGCAGAATCACCTTTCTTGATCTGCTTGCCACAGTTCTTTTGATACAGCCCAGAACGTGATTGGCCTTCCACATCCATCTGTCCATTCCATCCCTCTATCCATCCCATCCCATCCCATCCCCCTGAACCCAGCGAAGCAAGAATTGGTAAATGCAGAGCAGGGACTTGGCAGAAACATGATAACCAAAACATCTTAAAAAATATATTAAAAATAAAGTAATAATTAAAAAAAAAATACTTGAAGCTCATGCTTTCTACTCACCCAGAGGCACAAAACCCAGGCAGCAGTTTAATGAAGGAATTCTCCCCTTCATAACTGCTGTGATGGATCCCAACAAGCTGAGGAGATGCTGGTTGTGTGAGCAGGGGTTAACAGAATAGAGCATTAGTTGTAAACTGTCAGTAGCAAGCTGCTGAGAATAAGAAGAGGGCAGTTCTTGGAATGATGGTCATCAGGTAGATAAGGGAGTGAAAAACAGACTTGTGGTTAAAAGGAGAGCAAAGGTAAACTCTGAAATCATTAAAGTTGGAAGAGACCTACAAGATCATCCAGTCCAACTATCAGCCCAACCCCACCCTGCCCACATCTACTTGGTTTTTAAACACCTCCAGGAACAGCAACTCCACCACCTCCCCGGTCAGTGAGGTAAGAAGTGCAGAAACTCAAGTTCAAGCATTGGTCACAGTGAGGAAGCTAATCAGAGACCACCAGGGGACCCTCACCCACTGCTGAAGGTACGCACTATGCATGTGCAAAAGACATTTACAAGTGTTAATGAGTTATGGGAAATATGATGAATATGGTCATAATTTCCCAGAAAGTAAGAGAATACACAGATAACAGATAAACCCTGAAGCTAGAAGTGAGTGGGGGGCAGGTTAGGAGGAGCGACCCCTGTGCACCTGGCAGCAACAATAAAGAATGGCTGCTTTTCAAACTCTAACCTTGAGTCTTAGAGAGTTATTTGACTAGTTTATGGGATCAATCCTGTCATGGGAGAAATCAATAGAGTGTGAATTGTTAAGATCACCATAACCATAATCCCAGGTGATTCCAGTGAGGTCTCTTGGTATATTCCCTACAGGGAAATTCCCCTTAACACTTCTCTCACTTTTGTTTTCCTTTCTACTTTAAATTTATTTAAACTTTGTTCACCTGATGGCTTTGATCTGGAACAGGAACGCTCCATGAAAACATAAGAACACCTTGATTCTACCTCCAGGGTGGCAAGCAAGCCTTCAGAAAACACAGTGGGAGCTTGAGAAACCATAGATACATCAGAGACAGCGAGATGGTTCACAGAGTTCTTTTTAAAATGAAGAGGTGGCTCCTATTTGCATGGAGACGGGGTCAGTGAGTAGGATGTCTTCTGCATAAGTGACAGGACACAGCAAGATCCTCAAAGAGATCTTTGAGGTTCCCCATCTCCACATCTCATTCTTCACTTTCCCACACACTTCAGATTTGCTGCAGGGTGTTTAAAATGCAAATAAGAAAAAAACCACGAACAAAGGATTCCTTTATGCTCAACACCTCAGGAAGTTTGTGCCCAGAAACTCTTTCCTTTAATGCCCAGGTTGCTTTCCCAAGCCAAAGGGATAGTTCAGTAAACACACTGTGTGTGCAGATCTCCAAGGGAAGATGAGGAACTTTTCAGCATGAACAGTCAGGGAGGAGAAAACACTCCAGAAAAGACACAGCAGCACCCAATAAACCCTTGTTCTGCTCCTTTCATTAAACTGAATGTTAAAGATGGAGACTGATAGCTTCCTCCTAATCAAGTACAACTGTTGCTCTCATCACTTATTGAGACCTTCCCCAAGAATCATAGAATCATAGAATCATTAGGGATTGGAAGGGACTTTGAAAGATCATCTAGTCCAATCCCCCTGCCAGAGCAGGATCACCTAGACCAATGCTAAGAAAGGGTTTGCAGAAGTCAGATCCAAGTATAGGGAATATAAAACCACACACCTCCTACATCAGTTTCCACAGACTCCTGACAAAATGACATCCTTCTTAGTCTGGGTTGATCCCCTGAGTCTATCACACAGAATCACAGAACACCAGGGACGGGAAGGGACCTCGAAAGATCATCCAGTCCAATTCCCCTGCCACAGCAGGATCACCCAGACCAAGAGCTTATATAGGTGATCTATATGGTGATCTGTACTCACCACTTATGTACCCAATAAGGTCCAGAGGAGAAATTATGGGACAGTAGCTGGCAACTTCTGTTCCCTCTTACACTCACATAAGACATGAAGCAGGTAAAAGATGAATCTTGCTGGTGTGTGATGGCCCTAGTACACAATCAAGTCACAAATGCTAAGAAATTATTTGCAAACTGAGGTTCTATTTGGTCCCAGGCCGCTCCCATATGCCTCTTCCCTCAGGAGTGCTTCTGGCTTCATGCTTCTTGTACTCAACATCAAGAGAAAAATGAAAAAGTCAGAGGACTTATTGTGAGATAAGGAGCTAAGTTCTCTGGTTTTCAATAGCTATGCAAGCAATGAAACTAAGCCATTGATGGGTGAAGACTGGTTCACCATCAGTTTCTAGCCATACTGCTAAGGCATGGGCAGTGCAATGCAGCATGTTCACCAGGACAGAGAGCTAAAACTCACAAATTTATCAGGACACTGGGCAAAACTAAGTAAGGAGACAGGCACAAAACTAGTCAATGTGGACACAAGGGCAGCTTTGCAGTTCCTCTAAGTGCAAGTTTCAGTAACATCACTTAATTTCCAGGACTCCCAGATGTTTCTCAATTTCAGTGTACGCTGTCCTCTGAAACTGCTTGTGCTCTCTAACCCAGATGCTGAGGTCTGCTGCTAAAAATTACAGCTAGCAACACCTGCACTTGGGCTATAGCTGAAAACCACTTCTAATTTGTCCTACAGAACACTTAAATACTCCTAATGGATTTGCCTGAAAAGTGTGTTCCCAACTCACAAAACTTTATGAGCTTAGAGAAATGTTCTTAGACAAACACAGCCATTTTTAAAGTTCTCCCCAGGCAGGTGGAAAGAAGGCAAGGAAACAGAGAAAGAAAGGAAAAGACTGTCAAGAGATTGACCTCACAGGCTGCACTTAGAGCCATTGCCTTATATGTGAGAAATCCTTGCCCCGTTCCCAAGCCCCATGCACATTTTTTTCCTACAAAGCTGTGAATTCTATAAACTGAAACTGGAAGGGAGAGAGAACTACAGTATTGACTCTTGTGAAATACACCGATTAAGCTGCTGGTATGAGTCTAAAAAGAAAACCGAGGATAAATTGTGAAAGGATATAAAGAGTTGTTTACTTACTAAACACCTTTATGTAAAGGCCACTGTTTAGATAATGAGACTCCTGATTTCTAGAATCAATCCCACTCACTTGCTCAAAATCAAGTTAGGTTCAGCTGGACTCTGCCCTCTTTAGTGCTTGAATTGACTGTGACATGCAACTCGTCGCCTCTGAGAGACCAAACTAGGGATAAAGGCAGCAGAAAGCACCTAACCTAAAATCACATTAAATGTTTGGCGAGTTTGTTCAAATATTCAAACTACAAGGTTGCTAAGTCTTCTCAGGTCGTACAGCATACTGCTCGCGTACGCAGAGCACGCTGCTGGCGTTTTTCCTCAGGTCTAATGGCCTGAAATGTACCGTATGCATCTCATTGTACTCTCAGTGTAGAACTCGGAAGCAGAGTAAAGCCAAGGATGCCTAGAGATAAGCACAAATATTTGCATCGGGCTTTTGCACTCATAGTGGCTTTTTTCACCTTTCCATCCTGCGCAGGCTTTTTCTTGCCTTCAACGTTCTTTCTGTCAATTTTGTTAGGATTCTTTGAGTCAGAGTAGTTAGTGATGGAAAAAGTGAGGACTACTGGAGGTGTATCTCTACGCAGCTGTTTGAATTATAAGTAAGATAGTATTTTCATATTTTTGACATGTACTAGGCTCCAGTTCACATGAGTCACACAGAAGCCCTCAAGCCTACACTTAAAAACGTTTTGCCTAAAACTATTCCCAGGTACTGTGTAACTATATCCCTGATGCACCTGCTTTTTAGATGTGCCAGAAACACTTCAATCATTTCACAGCTATCAAAGAAATCTAAATACATTTGCTAACATCACATAATGTAGCATTAATATGGCTCAGAAATCGAAAGCTTGAGCAGGGGGCAAGGATGGGACAGGACAGAACAAGACAGGGTAGGAGCCTGTTTCTCAGCCCTTTAACTTTTGACACAGTGAAAAATCAGAAGTCTTGTTTAAATTTAAGAATGTCTCTCCCTTCTCTTAATGACTGGGACATGACAAAAACCAAAGGAAAGAGCCAGGTAAACTCTGTTTTCATTGTATTAAAATCTTTATATAATAGACCAAATAAAATAAAGCAGGGCCAAAGTCTCAAGGAAATGCTCAGCCTTAGACTTCAAGACAGAAAAGTCACCATGTGAAGCTGCAAAGCTTCTTTTCAGATTGGCTGTATAGAAAATCAGTTTCTTATTAAACCATCTTAACCTTTGAGACTATAATCATATACCTTGGGAGAGAAGAAAACACCCTTCTTTTAATAAGTTTGGAGTCTAATGAAACGAGGAAAAGATCTGCTCTGAAGTAACTCTGAGATATCAAGTTGTGAGGGAATCTTTGTTCTGGAAGTTCAGTGCTGTCTCTGCACCATGTCTGTGAGTTTTTCAGACAGTAGTTGAAAAATAGTGTGTTCATGAGGGGAAAAAATAATCATGGAAGAACTCATGAACAGCTCAAATGGGCAGGAATACAGAGTTCCACATAATTGTCAAATAAAAGACATGTTGAATTAAGTCCTTTACCAATTGAAACTGATAGTAGTAACAATAGAAGAAGTAAAATTTAATTGAGAAAAAAGAAACAGAAGCAAGGTTCTGTATGTGTGGCAAGCACGAAATAACCCAAAAAAGCACGTTTGATTTAGTGTGAAGCTCCAACTTCAAACTTTTAAGTATTTTCGTGTTCATATGAGGGTGGTAATAACACAATGTTCTTTGACAGCTGCCCCACACAAGGGAAAACACTGGACTAAGCTATGGGAACGCGGAAGCTGCTACGCTGCTAAACAACAGCTAGAATTGATGATGTAAGCAAATTCGGTCTGAAGTTTAAGCATTTAGGTACAGCCATCAGAGGTAAATGCTGACAATGCTTCAGTAGAAACACTCTTCCACAGACATTGCAAAGCTGTATGTGGTCATTGAAGACCTTTTTCTGCTCCACAGTGCTCTTGTTCACCCAAGGAACCTAGAAGATTCCAGAAGACTCATGAAAGTTCCCTCATGAAAAAAAAAAGTAAAAGGTAGATGAGTAGTGAAACCAGAATTAAATAGTAAAACAAGATGAGTAAATCACCCAGCCAAGCAACAGTTCTCTGGGAGCAGTTAATCCAATTTTCTTTCCGATCAGTATTTCTTGGGTTGTTTTTTTTTCAGTGTGGGCTTTTGTCTACTGATCTGTCCTACTGATCTGCTCCCGTCATCATCCTTCCCTTTCTGTTTTTAGCTCTCCCTGTAAGTTTCTCTCTGTGTAGTATCATAGAACCATAGAATGTTGTAGGCTGGAAGGGACCTCTAGAGGTCATCCAGTCCAACCTCCATACACACATACAACTCTGCCTAGGTCAGGCTGATCAGAGCCTTATCAAGCTTGACTTTAAATTACTGCAGGAATGGGGCCCCCACCACCTCCACAGGCAGCCCATTCCAGCCACCAACCATCCTCATATTGAAGAATTTTTTTCTAGTACCCAGCCTAAATCTGTCTTACCCCAGCTTGAACCCAGTGCTCCTTGTCCTATCTGTACAAAACCTCTTGAAAAGACTTCCCCCTGCCTTCATGTAGGACCCCCTCAGGTACTGGAAGGTCCAAAGAAGGTCCTCCCGGAGCCTTCTTTTCTCCAGGCTGAACAGCCCCAACTCTCTCAGCCCGTCATCATACGAGAGATGCTCCATGCCCCTGATCATTTTAGTGGCCCTCCTCTGGACGCGCTCCAGTCTCTCTACATCCGTCTTGTGCTGGGGCGCCAGAACTGGACACAATACTCCAGGTGAGGTCTCACATGGGCAGAGCAGATTGGCAGAATC
This sequence comes from Phoeniculus purpureus, assembly GCA_028565055.1. Taxonomy (NCBI): domain Eukaryota; kingdom Metazoa; phylum Chordata; class Aves; order Bucerotiformes; family Phoeniculidae; genus Phoeniculus; species Phoeniculus purpureus. The sequence goes on from JAOXOE010065424.1 coordinate 15,925, forward strand.
GCCTCTCTAGATCTGCTGGCCACAGTTCTTCTGATGCTGCCTAGAATGTGATTGGCCTTCTGGGCTGCGGTTGCACACTGGTGGCTCATGTCCAGCTTCTCATCCACCAGCAGCCCCAAGTGTGTTTCCACAGGACTGCTCTGCAGTAGATCCTCTCCCAGCCAGTACTGGTAATGCCGGTTACTCTGGGCCAGGTGCAGGACTCAGCACTTGGCCTTGATGAACCTCATAAGGTTCATCTTTTAGCTGCTTTAGAAAAAAATTGTAACTTCTTAAAGGACTAACTGGTCATCAAATAAAAATCTTTGTTATTAAATCTGTTTTACTTTGTCAGTAGGGAGATTACAATATCAATTTTTACTAGAGAAAGGTGAGTTAAAATAATCATATTCTATTTGTGAATCCTGGCTAAAGAAACTCTGCCTCATGCCAAAAAATTTGGTGAGCGGAGAACAGATGATAAATCTCCAAGGATCTTATAGGAGAAGTTTGGGGAGAAATGAGACTGAGTGGCTATGCAGGGAACGGTTTTGCCTTTACTGCCCTTTCTGACCATTCTCTCTAGACATGTAGGAAGAGAGGTGTTTCTACTATTTATCTTCCCTACCTTCCATGCCCCAGCTTTTCATGTTGTACAGTTCCAATGTCTCCATTCAGAAAAATCAATCTGTGTCAGGGTCAGATTTTGTTATTTTGGATTTTTGAAACTGTGGGTTCTTTAAAGACTTGCAGACCCGCTTAATTTAGTTGTTGACACACATGGCAGAAAACTCAAGGTAACAGCACAGTGGATTTTCCTAAGTATAATACAAACCCGAATTAGCTCATGCTAAAATTACTTCACGTAGAAGTTGTAAAGTTTTGAGTAATTTTTCCTATGGAGAATATACTAATTTAGATAAAAACTTTTTTCTACAGTCTGGAATAAATTAAAATGGGTCTGAGAGTTTCTGGTATGTACTGATGCCAATTAAACATTAAGAACTCCTTGTATTTTCTCTTTAAGAATAATTGATTCGCTTTACTTAACCATGAGACTGCTGTCAGTTCTCTTCTCCCAAGATGCAGTTTAACTGGACTAGTAGAAGAGGATTAGAAAAGTTCTAAGATTGAAAAAAATACATTGACGATGAAAAGTTAGAGGACATGGTTTATGATTCTGAAGAACAGCATCACTGGCAGCAGGTACATTTCTAAGCAGTCAGCACTCTGGAAAAAATAGCACTTTTTGTTTTGGCAAAGAAAAAGTCTGTCAGAGAGCATGTGACCCAGTGCTGATCAACATTCTCATGGACTGTGCAACCAGCTCCTCAGTAATTCTCTCCTCAAAATGAGCTCTTCATTATACGTAAGTGGAGAAATAAGGTACTGTGCTCAAAGGTCTGTGAAAGCAGGTAAAGGTCTGCCCACGTCCTCTTCAATTGTATTACTAGTGGCAGCAGACTTGAGATCAGTTTACTGTCATGGTTTAACGCCAGCAAGCCCCACACATCTGGTCACTCACTCCTCACTGGTGGGATGAAGAAGAGAATCGGAAGGGTAAAAGTCAGAAAACTTTCGAGTTTTTATCTCAGCTTGGGTTGAAATAAAAACAGCTTATTAGGTAAAGCTAAAGACTGTGTCAAATGCTTTGCTGAAGTTAAGATAGACCACATCCACTGCTTTGCCTTCGTCTATCCACCTGGTTATGCCCTCCTAAAAGGCTATCAGGTTGGTCCACCATGACTTCCCTGTGGTGAAGCCATGCTGACTGTCCTATTTCCAACCATTCACAACATCCCATCGTCATGCAGGTTTTCAGCCATTTCTAGCCATCAAATGTACTGGTTACTTGAGAAGACAAATGCCATTACTCCAAATATAGCCCCTTTCTTCTTCTTCATCCAGCTTTACACGTTAAGCTTAATGTCATATTGTGTGGAATATATTGGTCTCTTGGGGTCAGCTCTCCTGGCTGAATCCTCTCTCAATTTCTTGTGCACTCTCAGTCTTGCTGGCACAGTGCTCTGAGAAGCAGAGAAGTCCTTGACTCTTGTAAACACTTCTCACTGATAACTAAAAGTTTTCAGTATCCTCAACACTGTTTTCAGCACAAATCCAAAACATAGCCCCACACCAGCTACTATGAATAAAAGCACCAGGCAAAACCAGCACATTTGTCTGCACACATGCACAGAGCCATGAGGAAAATTTCAACAGAAGTAGCTAGAAAGTAGAAACTGGAGAAAGCCAGCTACCTGGCAGCACTGCCTTGGGTTCCCTTGAGAACCTTTCTTAGGTTCAGTCCTAACCAAAGGCACAAATGGTTTAGTGCAATACATTTACTCACTGTGTAGAGCTGCTGTAAAGCACCAAAGCAACGTCAGGTTGAAGTTCAGCTAAGTGAATGTTAAATGTCCCTTCTAACTCAAATCATGGAAATGATTCAAGGTACAGTTCTAATTTAGATAGTACACTCAAGGCTTTCGCTCAGGTCTCAAAGAACATATCGTTTCAATAAAGTTAATCTTGTCTCTGCTTTATTTGGTCCATATTGTAGCTACATTCCAGATGATATGTTAAAAAGAAATACTATTCAGGAGCAGTGCTGGCCATTATCTGTCTTGCAGGTAGAAAACTGGAGTTCATCTGTCTCAGACTATTTAGACTAAGGTTGGCCTTCAGGAAATGAAAGTGTTTCCGTTTAATTACAGCAATCTTTTGCTTCATGACAGCATTCATATGTCTACGTGTCTATGTGTTTGCTTATCTATTTGCTTCTATTTTTATATGCACATGCACATCACACACACGCACATGTGTGTACCTTAAAAAAAAAAATCTTAACTAATCCCAAAAACTCAAGCTGGCAAGATACAGAAAGTCTACGGCCTGATGCTGGGTTTGGTAGATGGGAGTCTGTGCATTTTGAACTTCAGAAGATACCTCTGAAACCAGATTTGGGTTGTATTCCGGGTACTTGAAACAGTCTTAACCAGCAATTCCTTAAGATTTATCCCTGAATAAATCGATTGTGAAAGAGTTATTTCCAGAGATGAATGAATTCAGTTCTTCATGTGACCTAGCTCCAAGGCTTCCCATAAATTTCTCAAAACTGAGATTTTCTTCCAGCTGTGCATTAGCTGTAATCGGTATTAATCTGTTTGTTGTCACTTGGTTGTTTATTGAAGGCATGCTTCTTGTACTTCCCCTAGAGAGCCAGAATGCTGGCATGATGGCAAAATGCCACTGGAGGATAGCAAACTCAGATGGAAGTAAAAGCTGTCAACGAGAAACAGAATAAAGAGCCCATATAAGAGATGGGAAAGGCTGCAATAGCCCGTGTATAGTGTATATATTCAAGAGAGCATATTTAACAAATCATATTGGTAAAAAGTGTTTGTGAGATGTCATTTCACATGATTTATAACTTACAAACGTCTGGTAAGTTAATTTTTTCCAGTACGTAAGAAAGCGACTTTCCTTTTCCTGCCATGGGTGACCAGGTGAGCTTCTGCAGGGACTGCAGTGTTGAGTACAACAACTGCAGAGCTTTGATTAGCACACTCTGGGGAATGACACCAACACTGCTACCATTGTTTGGTAATAAGAAAATGATGGCAGGTGAAGACAGACATCAATGTGCAATTTCATTTTTAAAGCAGCTTTCTTTCCCTGTAGCATCCATCAATCATGAAGTCAGACTCAGCTCTTGTATGAACCTTGCAGTGGAATCAGAGACTGTTGAACAATGTGGACATCAAATAGGAAAGATCAGCCAGAATGAATAGAGATTTCAGATATTCCAGACTATGAGAGGTTGGCATTTCCCACTTCTCCACCAAAGCAGCACGGCACGAGTTACAAGTTATAGCTGTAGAATCTAAGCAGAACTCTGTATAAATTAAACGTTTTGCCTGTGCAAGAAAGAATTCAAAACTTTCAGTGCCAAAATAAGCAATAAAAGAGATTTGTAAACATGGATGTGGTATCATCAGTCTTTCAAATGCTTGCTGGAGTAAAACTGACATACGTAATGAACTATTTGTCTGATACATGTGTATTACTGCGTTTTTTTCCCACACAGATATCTTTCAACCAGCTGTTAAATACTCTTACTGTCATAGCAGATTTGAGTGCAAAGACCGATTTTGGTCAGTTCCTTCTCTTCACATCCTCTACTTGTAATGTGGATTAAAGGCACAGATGTCTGAGCTGATAGATTTCACTAAGTGCTCTGTTATCTGGAACAGGTCCCAGCACAAAAGCTGATATTAAATATTATTATTACAATATTTGTGATCAGCAGTGCTTTGGCAACAGGAAAGGTAGTAAATGCTTTCTGACATTTTGTGACAAATGACTGTTTAAAGAGATTAGACTAACAGGACCTTGAACTACCTAGAGATTAAGTACGTTGGTGACAGGTGAAGACAGCTCGAAGACAGGCTGGAAAAGGTCCCGAAAAGCTGCATAGTTTTAAAAAAATACTTTAGACTCCTCAGAAAATTAATCTGACCCAAGTTAAAAAGAAGGTTGTTTTCTGTTTTTCAACCTGAACTACATTTCTCTAGTGGTTCACTTTTGATTTTTGGTTTCAAATAAATCTGAATGCCTTCAGAGACAGTAAATATCAAATTGCTGGAGCTCTTTGGTGATGCTGAGCCCAGTACCGCTGTTGGTATATATTGACTGCTGCGGATTCATTTTGCTTTTCCATATGATTGAGTGAGTAAATAGCTGCTGTACTACTTTTTTCACTTTTAAAACAATCAATTTGTAAGAGTCCCACATATATTTTAGCCTCTCTGGATAAATAATACATTTCACACAAACGTAGGTGGGGGGATTGGATTAGATGATCTTTCGAGGGCCCTTCCAATCCCTCATGTTCTGTGATTCTGTAAAACATCTTTATCTACACTAATAAAGATTTGGCTTACTGTAACGACACATAGGTTTGCATAAAAGTAACTAAAGTATTTTGAGCCAAAAAAAAGGGAGGGAAAGACAAGGACAAAGAGAATTACACAGCTGTATTTCTATATAAAAGCCACATTGGTTGGTGCAGAAATATTTGCAGGTATATAATGCCATTCCAACAACAAAGTGGAACTAGACCCCACTGAGGAATTTGATTGATGGTACTGTACTTGAAGGAAAACTACTTGGAAAAAGAAAGATGTCTGGACACAATAATCTAAGAGAGCAATTAGAATGATCAAAGCCCATGTGTATACAAGAGATCTGCTACCCACTGGTTTGGATTGGGGTTTTTTTGCTTAAATAAGGTGGGCCTAATGATAACCTCATCTGCTGGGATTGTGGTGTTTCACTCAGCTTCATTAGTCTAGCTGGGCATTTAAGACTTAAGCCTGTGGGTATGACAACTGTCATTAGTTCTGAAACAATTTTCATTAGAACAGGTTTTCACTGGAAAATGTAGGCTTCATATAAGAAAATTTTCTGTTGGTCTGTCAGTTTCAAATGTCATAATTAAAACTGTATAAACCCCCACAGTAATTAAAAACTTAAAACCAGTTATAATAATAAGGACATGGCTGAAAGTTTTAATATTGCTCTAACAGAACGATTTAAACTTTCATTCTCCGATAAACTTCTTTCTCAGATGTATAAAAAATATATGGACAGTTTCTCAGAATATAGATATTTTTGTTCTAGGTCTACAGTATGAAATACTTTCCCGGATATTCTTCTCCTGTATGGAGAGCAGAAGTTAGCACAGCGTAAGAAGTTAATGCTATGGCCCAAACACGATACATACAAAGGAGCACGTTGAGCTGAATAGAGCTGAGATAGGAGAGACACAGACTGCACAGCTGCCACTGTTCATGTCCTTCTGCCACGTCAGCTCACAGAGATGGTAGGAATAAATTTTCCTGCCTCTCCTGCATTCCCAGTAAATCCACATCTTCACTGTTTTTTCCTTTATTTGGTTTGATAGATATGGATTATTTTCCCACTCAGGAATGTATATCAGGGTGCACTAAGACAGCAGAGGGGTCTGTGGTTATCACTGAATCACAAAACATTAGGGATTGGAAAAGATCTCAAAAGATCATTCAGTCCAATTGCCCCGCCACATCAGGATCACCTAGATCCAGTCACACAGGAACATATCCAGGCAGGTTATAAACGTCTCCAGAGAAGACTCCACAACCCCCCTGGGCAGCCTGTTCCAGTGCTCTGTCCCTCTTACTGTGAAGTTCCTTCTCACATTGATGTGGAACCTCCTATATTCCAGCTTAAACCCATTGCCCCTTGTCCTGTCATTAGATAACACTGAGAAGAGCCTGGCATGACAATTTACACATCCCTGTTGGACTCAACTACTATAAAGAAGGATAAAGTATTAGTTAGTAATGTCAGAGTTGCCCAAAGCAGCAGGTATTATGGACATCATGTGCCTTTTAGGGCTTTAAGTCTGTTACACTTCATTCTTGTTTTATCTTTCCAGAGACTGTACCAGCCATTCAGGACTACAAGAGATACTCCTCATGAACTCCAGTGTCTCTGTATTTCTCATCTTTAGTTACTTAATTGTATTCTGCAGTTTCTTCTGGCTTTTCTGCAGGAAAGTTTGATTCAGGAAATTCTGATTCAGGAAGGCAAATAGCTGAATCTGTCCTTCCAGACACACTGTATGGCAGAAAGGTCTAGAGGAATACTTTTAAAGTTATTCCTGAGGTAACATATACAAAAACAAAAAAAGTGAAGCCAGCTGAAAACACAGTCAGTAGGAAATTAGAGTCACTCAGCTAACCAAAGAGAGTCAGATGTGCCATACAGATTTTGCTATTACAGATCGCTCATTCATGGTAGAGTGATGCTTCACATATATACATATATGTGTGTGTATATATATACACACACACATATACACGTATGTGACTATATGTTGGGTTGTATGTATTTTTTAGAGTTCCTATAAGAAAAAAATCCCTACATATTCACTGAAAGCCTTTAGTACAATGTCTACAAAATTCTAACTAATTTTACCTCTTCCATTTTATTGAAAAATATGTCTATTTTTATTGATGTGTTTAAGCCCTAATGATATTTCTGTGTTTGGCTAGTTCTCTGATTTCGTACCTGAGTCATAGCTGTCCAAGCAAATGGTGAGGTCTTGCAAGTAGAGGTTTCAGTGAAATAGTCCCTGCTCTGTTCCACTGTCCAGAATGAAGATTTTGGTAATTGCTTCATTTGTGTAGAGGCAAGTGTGCTCTTCAGTCTTTACATTTGGCTCCTAACTGTACAGCACTGACATACTCCTGTTGTCTCTATGGGTTTCCTTGGTGTACTTAGTCAGGTGATAAATGTGAGATAGTTGCATAGTATGATAAGTGTATGCAAAGTAGTCAGTCTGTTTAAGCAGAGCAAATTAAAGCTGTTTTTCTTATTGCCAAGAAAAGATGCCATTTAATTGAGCTTAATTTGATCCTGGGTATCGAGGCTGCTGTATACTTACAAAGCCACTGAACATACTGCTTCTGTTACTGCTGGAGTGCAAAAGACATCTGTTAACATTTTCAGTGAAAACGTAATCTGCAAGGAAATTCTCAACAGCAAGTGAATTAGATTGTTTATCGTATACGTTCATGTAAAACCTTGGCCATTTGGATTTGGTATGCTTAAAATAAAATGCGTTGTAAAATTTGAAGCTGCATCACCCAGGGACATAGCACACTTCTCTTTTTAAAACCCAAATGCCTCTACAGCATTAGGAATTTGCTGTCTGTGCACGCAGTGACCTCGCAGCCAGGAAAGCCTCCAAATGACACAGAACACCACGTATCACTGCAGGGCTGCCAGCAGATCCAGCAGACACAACCCCAAGGTCCTGGGTAGCATTAGGTGCAGGTAGATAGCCCTCTTCATCTGCCTTTCCGCCGTGGTATGCAAGGGAGTCACAGTTGTCTTTAATTTGAACAGACAACGGTTAGATGCCTTGCTGCAGGTCCCACCTTTAGAGTATTCTCTTGTGATGTCTTCTCAGTTCATCCGATTTGAATTAATCTTTCTTGAGTATGGATGGCTCTTACGCTGAACACCACACCTAGGGTCACACCCCTGCCTTGTATTTTTTATCTCACACAGGAACAGCTACACAGCCACATAAACTGCCAGGACGATTTTCTTCTAATGAGTTTGAATTTCCACTCCTTAGTTGTGCTATTGATAGATCCTTCTCTGTGTTTAATCACCCAATCAAGTTACATTATCTTTCCAACAACATTCTTCTCCTTTCTCTTGAATTTCAATTTCAGACAGGTTTTGCACCTATTAAAGACATTTCAAGTTTCCTTTGTGTTTCAGATTGCAAGCTTGGCACGTACCAGCATTAGGGTGTTCCTGGATCAATACTTTTCCATTAACCTCCACGGCATGTCTTATAAACATGTTTATTGTCCTGTTCACTACTCTTAAGTTCTATTTTCTCCAAGTGGTTTTGATAGAAAATACTACTTTTTTTAAAAAAAGAGAAGACACTTAAGTATCTTGTCACTAACATCTTTATGATTTGTAACCCATGTTACCTCTTATGATTTACCTCTACATGTACCTCAATCTTCTTTGGACAACACGTACTTTTCCAGTAGGAAATACTACATTTCTCTTGTATAGTAAGAGAAGAAATTAATTTCCTAATGAAGAAATTCTGGTTCATCCATTCTTTGGGTCTTTGAAGTACCGAGAGTTCAGTCCTGCCATGTAATTCACAGAATCACAGAGTTAGATCACTGCTGAGGCTAGAAAGCACATCTGGACATTACTTAGTCCAACTCCCACCCTGAAAGCAGAGTCATCTAGTGTAGGGAGTCCAGGACAACATCTGCTCAGGTTTTGAATAAATCTACAGTGCCAGGGAAGGTTATGGAGCAGACCATCTTGAGTGCCTTGCTGCAGCATATACAGGACAACTGGATGATCAAACCTAGTCAGTACGGTTTTATGAAAGGCAGGTCCTGCCTGAATAAACTGGTCTTCTTCTATGACAAGGTAAAACAGTTACTTGTATGAGGGAAGAGTTGTGGATGTTGTCTACCTGGACTTCAGTTAAGCTTTCAACACTGTTTCTCCTGGAGAAATATCTAGTTGGACAGAATTATTGATCTGCTTGAGGGTAGAGGCTCTACAGAGGAATCTAGACAGGCTACACTGATGGCCAAGGCCAAATGGAATGAGCTTCAACATGGCCAGATGTGAAGTCCTGCACTTAAGCCTTCACAACCTCATGAAATGCTACAGTTTTGGGGGAGAGTGGTTAGAAAGCTGCTTGACAGAAAGAGACATGGAAATAATGATTGGTAATCATCTAAATATGAGCAAGTAGCATATTCTGGTGGCCAAGAAGACCAACAGCATCCTGGTTTGTATTAGGAACATGGTGGTCAGTAGGAGTAGGGAAGTCATTTTCCCTCTATACTCGGCTCTGGTGAGGCCATACCTTAAGTACCATGTTCAGTCTTGGGCTGGAGGTGCTGGAGTAGGTCCAAAGAGGGGTAACAAAGCTGGTGAAGGGTCTCAAGCACAAATTCTATCAGGAGCAACTGAAGAAACTAGAGTTGTCAATGACTGCACAGGGAGTCACTATCCCGGGAGATGCTTAGAAGCACATGTGGATGTGGTACTGAGGAACATCATTTAGTGGTGACCTAGTAGTGCTGGGTTAACAGTTGGGCTTGATGATCTTATTGATCTCTTCCAACCAAAACAATTCTGTGATTCTGTGACTGAGATTTCACTACCTCTCTGGGAAATAATTTCCAATATTCAACCACACTCACAGCTTTTAATTTTTCTCTTATGTGTGAGTGGAATCTCCTGTATTTATTTATTATAACTGGACAGCTTTTCTTATTCACTGAGTACAGAGTTGAAGTACAGACAGGGGAAAAAGCAGTGTGTGTTTTGGCCTTGTTACATGGAGGAGAAGGCATTTCGATGGAGAAATGTATTGCCTTTTTTGGTAAGTCTCATACCTTTAAATAAAAAACGATCTGTTGTTTGTCTGACGGAAAGAACTGGCAGTGGGCAAAGTGGAGAAAACTGGCATGAGAGAAGACAAAAATGTCTAGCAAATCAGCAGAGAAAATCTCATAGTTGGAGCAAAAGTAAGAGGTTTACTCAACATGTTTACTTACAAGGTCATTCAGAAGACTACTTGAGAATTAAAAGGAATGTGAGAAATCTTTGTGTTACTGAACACGATGACAAGACTTCTGGGATGTGAACAGTGTATGAGGTTGTTGTTTGATAACTTTTTCAAATCATATGTTTTCAACCTTTTGCAGGACACCCTTTCTCTAAGACAAAATTATTAAAGTTAAAACTCCAGATCTTTAAGCCAGCAGCTGTTGAGTTCCTTCAGTTCTGCATCCCTTCATAGTGAAGCAATGAGGAAGTTGTAAAGAAAGTCAGAAATGTTGGTAGCTCATAAATTCAGAGGGAACCTTTTGTACAGATTGCTGAGCTGCAAGTATAACAACCATTTGAAGGAAGATGATATCCTGGAACTTTCCTGTACCTCAGACCATCAGAAAGCACACAGAGCACATACTGTTCCGCCTGCTGAAACCTGAACTTTACCCTTAGGCTTGTCATGTACAGGACCATATGAAGCAGAGGAGTATTTTCTTGTGCATGAGTCTAATATGACGAAGGAAGCCTATTTTATATCCTATGGATCACTTGTCTGTCCCAATCTCTGAATCAATCAAAAAGACTTAACTTTCGTGTGGCAGTCTTCAAGAAGCAACCAAGAAAAAGTGAGGTTTTTTCCTTCTTATAAGGCTAACAGTGAGGAAACATCTGAGTCTTCAAAACAAAATCTGAACTAAATGTTTAGCTAAAATGATTCATAACACAGAATCATAGAATCATTTAGGTTGGAAAAGAACTTACAGATCAACAAGTTCAATCATTAGCTAACTGTACCAAGACCACTGCTAAGCCATGTCCTTAAGCACCGTATCTACATAGCTTCAAAATACATTCAGGGGCAGAGAAATTCACCCCCCTGTCTGGGCAGTCTGTTCCAATGCCTGATGACCCTTTCAATAAAGATGTTTTTCCTAATGTTTAACCTAAACTTCCCCAGCACAACCTGAGGCCATTTCCTCCAGTCCTTCTTTTTGTTTCTTGTAAGAGGCTAGCACCCACTTCTCCACAACCTTTTTGCAGGTAGTTGTAATCCTCAGTACGGTCTTCTTTCAGCCTTTTCTTCAGACTAAATGGTCCCTGCTTCCTCAGCTGTTCCTCATAGGACTTGTTCTCCAGAATCTTTGCTATGTCAGAGCAGGTGATATAAAATTATTTCTACAATACAGCAAAACCTGAAGGGAACTGAAATATGTACATGTAGAAATATGAGGTGTCTCCTATTGAAGTTTGGCCCTTCCCTGGAAGGACATAAGGCAAGATCATTTAATACAAGTTAAAATGTCCCAGGCGTTGCTAAAACAACTGAATTACACCGTGGGCTGCCCAGGGGGTTTGTGGAGTCTCCTTCTCTGCAGACGTTTAAAACCCACATGGATATATTCCTATGTGACTTGGTCTAGGTGATCCTGCTGTGGCAGGGGAATTAGACTGGATTATCTTTCAAGGTGTCTTCCAATCCCTGATGTTCTGTGATTCTACGATAACACTTTTTGTCTTTCAGTTAAGAGTATCTTCTGAATTCATCATGTTAGTCCTTCTTTACTGTTGAAAATGTCTTTCCAAAACTATCATGTTAGTCAGTCCTTGTAGTATGAAATTATATTAAATTTGATAACACATATTAGTTTGCATTACAGACTGTGATGTAATGAAGTAGTGGAATTTTACCGGGAGACTTTGGTATTGTTCAGGTAAAACAAACTAAAGGGCACCACCTCATCACAAGCACCAGAAGTCCAACTCTGTAAATAAGGACTTTGCTTCTCAGAACCTCACAACTGTCTATGAGAAATAAAAGGCAGTCCTGGGCAACCAAGATAACACTACATCCTAGCCCACCTAATATATTTTTGAAACCATTGCTCCGCTATCTGACATCACAGGTAAGTAACTACAGCAAGATCAACTTCATAGAGATTTGGATTAGTAGACAAGAAGCAAGAATCATGATGGATTATAACACTGAATAAATATAGTTGCACTGTAAAGTTTCACTATGGTCAATAACTGGTAGTGTGTGTGTGCAGCTTATGGAAAGTGAAATCTCCTCAAACAGATCTGCCTGATACTGAGAGCTCCTTACACGACAGCAGAAAGAGCCACACTAAAAGGCAGGCAAGCCCTTTGTATTATCTGTCATACACGAAGGCTGATATCTGCCCCAATGATAGTAGTTTGAATCATAGAATCATAGAATCATTAGTGATTGTAAGGGACCTCGAAAGATCATTTAGTCCAATCCCCCTGCCACAGCAGCATCACCTAGACCAAGTCACACAGGAACACATCCAGGCAGGTCTTAAATATCTCCAGTGAAAGAGACTCCACAACCCCCCTGGGCAGCCTGTTCCAGCGCTCTGTCACCCTCACTGTGAAGAAGTTCCCTCTCATATTTATGTGGACCCCTCTATTTTCCAGCTTACACCCACTGCCCCTCATTCTATTACTAGGTGACATTGAGAAGAGCCTGACTCCATCCTCCTGACACCCACCCTTCAAATATGTATATACATTAATGAGGTCACCCTAAGCTAAAGGGACCCAGCTCCCTCAGCCTCTCCTTACAAGGGAGGTGCTCCACTTCCTTCATCAACCTTGTTGGTCTATGCTTGAATTACAGAGTAGTAAGCAAACACTTTCATGGATCATAAATACTGCACATAACCCTTCCTCAAGAGAAGGGTTTACCTCATTAAAAACCTTTAACACAGCTGAAATATCCATGTTTGAATTACTGTGCAAAAGACGTGACTTATCCCTCCTGTATTTTTATGTTTGTGTATTGCAAAGGCAGTGCTACTTGTAGTTAGGTATTTGTATAATTCTAGTCATATAAATGTACATGAGGAGATACACCCCTCTGTCACTGACATGTCACTTTTTCTAGAAAGAACTAGCTGGTTACATTTTTTTTAAGCCCCAGACTTATGGTTGACATAACTCACTCTTTGGTCTTGGCCAGTCAGCCAGGGGAAAAAGTTTGTTTTCTCATGCTCTGTTCTAGAACCTACAGTCCTGCAACCACAAAGTACAATGTCAAGGTCTGTCCAGTTATTCAGTACTTTCTTCTATGAGGGAGCTCACTACAGATCAGTCTTACTCTACCAGCACTACAATCTAGACAAACAAGACCTTCAGTCTCTATAATATTTAGACTCTATACCACTCCAGTTTTTGTTGGGTCGCTTTGAGGTTTTTTTTCTGAGGTAATTTTGGCCAATATGACTAACTGCACCTGTCTCAGCTGGGGCATGTTCTGACCACACCGAGGAAATTCCATTCATAGCTGAGGCGTCACTGCAGGACTATCCCCATTATCCTGATAAAATCCACTGTCGTTATCAGACAAATAATATGCTGATGTTTTCAAGACTGGGATGAAAGCAGATGTTTCAAGCAACGAATTTACAAGCCTTCAATTACAACTGATCAACTGATATTACAAATATCCAAATTCCCCTCTTTCCTAGTAAATACAGTTAATCCTTCAGAGACTTGAGTATTTATTCCTTACTCAGAGAGCCAGAGGGTGGAAAGTTGCAGCTGCCTTTAAGAAAGGAGCATACATCCGTCAATATGGACTAAGTAGATCTGTGCATTTCCAGTCCAGCCCTTGGTCATTTTTGGTGTTGGAAAGTTTAAGACTAAGGAAGTAGAGTTCCATATAACCACAGCAATTCCCCGAGCTAGTTTATTCTCAAAAGTAATTACGTTTAAACTATTTTTAATTTGCAAAGGAAAAAGAAACACTCCTAGTTTCCTCTTCTCATTAGGATGTCTGTGAAGCTGTTTGCATTCTAGCCTTCAGCAGTCAGAAACTGCTGTGTCATTTGGCTTTCCTTAATGTTTGCCCACATTAGAAAGGAAATAACTGAAGTACTTTCACATCTAAAAGAGAAGAAAATATACCCAGGAAATTACTGGCAAGTAGGAAGCCTGGCAAGTCTGGCAAGAAGAAAATGTAAATGATGTGGTTCACTCTTCCTCTCTGCTGAAGGGCCCAAGTACATGTTGTATTCCAGTTCTTCTCATCCTTTGCCTTACGCTTCAGCATACCACAGCTTTAGACAATGTTTTCTGCCCTTCAGCCAGCAGTCTGCAATCCTCTCCATCAAACTACTTTATCCTACTTCTATTACCATCTCCTACAGAATTAGAGATTTGCTGTTGCTAGTTCCTGCACAATGAGCTATAGACTAATTCAGGCACTTAAGGAACATGATAGTATAGTTACTTTAGGGTTTCTGCTAATTAAATAAGAAGAAAGAATGAATCAGCACTTAGATGAGTAGGACTCGGGCTATCTAATTTTAGCTAACCACAGTATAAATGTTTCTTATCTGAGCTAGTCATTCTAGACTCTTTTTCTTGTCAATTAAAGGAAATAAACTTTGGCAATAGGATCAGTTACAGTCCCACATGCTCACCTTTTGAGCATAAGTTGCTTTATATCTTAGCTCTTATGCTTGCCTGTAACGTGTCCAGAACAGAGCTGTTCTACAGAGTGCATTGACTTACACCCAACGTTCCTCTCACTCTGAACTGGATTATTTCAATGGACTTCTGGCTTATGAAATCATATAAAGGCATTTGTAATTAAACTACTACAACTGAAAACATAATTCTGCCTAATTTGGATTATGCCAATCGTAGAATTATTAGGGTTCAAGGGACCTCTAAAAATCCTCTAATCCTGCCCAGGGTGGTTGTGGAGTCTCCTTCACTGGAGATATTCAAGACCCGCCTGGATGAGTTCCTGTGTGACTTGGT
>JAOXOE010065434.1:0-30857 GCA_028565055.1 Phoeniculus purpureus
TGGTGCCATGGTCTAGCCTTGAGCTCTGTGGTAACGGGTTGGACTTGACGATCTATGAGGTCTCTTCCAACCTTGGTGATACTGTGATACTGTGATCTTAAGTATTTGCTCCAGTCAGACCCACGTTATTTGTTCTGTCTGCCTTGAAATGAGATTTACAGATGTTCTGGCAGTGTGGCAAAGGCTATAGAGTTTCATAACCATTTCTATAGCCGCTTTACTTTTTGCTCTCAGCTTGTTTTCTACCTCCTTACTGCAGGAGAAAACTCCACATGAAATATGTGCAGGGTCTATTCTTTCAGATAAGAAAAAGCATTACGAGTAAAATGTGATGGATAATTGACCTCTGTGGAAAGAAAGTGTTTCTGCTTCCACACAAACTAACATTCAGTCAGCTACGGCACAGGTTTTTCAATCCTCACGAGAGCCTGGTGGAGAAACTAGTGGAGCAAGAGAGACACCTCTGTGTAGGACAGTAAGGAAAGCTAGTGCCAAAACTGGGCAAGCCTTTCCCATCAGCACACATGGAAAGGTATCTGTCCATATCACTGGACAGGGCTTGAGTGCAGCTATTGTCAGCACCACAGCCAAGATGAATCATGAGATGTTGTATGAAAAGGCTTCCCATGGGAATCTGGAGATTGCTGGCATCTCAGCAGTCTTAGCAGTCCTAAGTCTTAGCAGAGTTGCAGCACGATTTTTCAAAAGGTTTAAACTTCCTGAGCTTTTACACATTTGGACTAGCCAGACTGATGCTAGAATCACAGAATTACTGAGGCTGGAAAAGACTTCCAGGATCATCCCTCTCAGCCTGTGACCTTACAGCACCACAATCAGCTAGACCCAGGGCACTGAGAGCCACATCTAGTCTTCTCTTAAAACCCTTCAGGGTTGGTGACTCCACCACCTCCCTGGGCAGTCCATTCCAGTGTCTGATCACCCTTTCTGTGAGGAAGGGCTTCCTGACATCCAACCTAACCCTCCTCTGGCAGCTACAGGTGTTGGTTGCCTGGGAGAAGAGCCTGACCCCCACCTGACTTCAGCATCCCTTCAGGTAGTTCTAGGGAGTGATAAGGTCCTCCCCGAGTGTCCTTTTCTCCAGGCTAAGCAACCCCAACTGTCTCAGCCTCTTCTCATAAGACTTTCCATCTAGTCCCTTCACCAGTCTCATTGCTCTCCTCTGGACCCGCTCCTGTTACAGACAAGAACAAAACACTGAAAACTCCAGTCCAGCAATGGAAATTGCCTGCTTAGGGGCAACAGGGTGTTACAAGAAGTTTTCAGGTTTATTTTGCCCATAGATCTGGGCAAGGAACCTTTTTCCAGCCCTATGAAATTGATTGTGGTTGTTTTTCCTGTTGGAACAAACCCAACAACTTGTTCACTAAGAGCATCGTGACTGGTTAAGATCCTGCTCATAGTGGGTTAAACTAGGGCTGTTATACACCTCAGAGTGTTGACTATTTGGGCTGGAATGTGTGTGTTTGGGTTCTGGGCACACCATGTATGAACGTGGGAGGCTGATGTTTTCTGCCATCATTCTATGAATTAAAAGACAGGGAGACAACTGCACCTCAGTGAAGATCTCTGTTTGCAAGACTGGACGTGGCACGGTCTAGGTGTCATGGTCTAGGTAATTGTGGTGATGTTAGGTCATGGGCTGGACTTGATGATCTTAAAGGTCTTTTCCAGCCTCAATAATCCTGTGATTCTATCAATTCCTGTATCAGAAACTACCACGTATTGCTCATGGTGTTCTGTGTCTACCCAGACTTCTCACTTCGCTGCCCAGCTCCCAGGCCAATAAGTAGGACTGACAAATTTCATTACTGACCTAGAATAAAGGTACAAAAAAGCCACATTTGCTTTCACCTGGCTTTAAATTGAATTCAGATCTGATTCCTGGCATGAACTAAGCCCCAAATTCCTTACATTAGTATTGGCTTCTGACTCAGACGTTTGCACCTTCTCTCTGACCTGCAAACGCTGGTCTAGGTCAGCCCATTTCCCATCCCACCAACACTTCTAGAAGCATACACCTGAAAAAAACCCCCACAAGGGTAATTTCTCTGCCCCCAGTAAAATACTTACGTCTTTCTACAGTTCTCAGGTCTCTCTGGAAGGGACTTTCCTATGCCTGTGACTTGTGCAAGTAACTTCATGCATCGTCTCTGATAAACAGTGAAATAATGCTAAAAATAAACCACTCTTTTTGTCAACATACGTAGCTGGAATGCCGAGGGCTGCTCTGCTAGTTGGGAGAGAACTTGCACACATTTATTTATCTGGTTAGACTTTGTAGCTCGTCTTTAAAGCCAGCGCCTTCTCAACCCCAAGCAACAGAGCACAAGTAAAGGCAGATGGTCGAGTGAAGCAGCAAGACTGACTATAAAAAGCTCAGCCTTCCAACAGCGCTGCTGCCTCCCCATTTTTTCATACAAATCTCTCCATTTTGCCTTCCAGAGCCTCACAATTAAAATTCTATTCTGCCTGTCTAATCAAGACAGCAAATCTATTGAACTGCATAACGCTGGGGATAATCAGGGAAAGATGTGACATGAATCCATTTTTCTTCACAGGTGGAGAGCGAAGTATTTTCTCTCCTCCCCAGCAAACAGATGGGTGGCTGAGGCCTTTGTAAGGAGCTTGTCTTCTCCTCCTTGTTTTGTCCCACCTTTGGCATCGGCCGTGTGCTGACGTGTGGATCTGCTCGCCAGGCACGAGAGGCATCAGGGCAAACAGGTTATCCTGTTTCAGGGTGACAGTGCCTTGCTGGCGTGGGAGAGGCACTGCATGTAGCTCTGGTTGCAAGTAGATTTAATTGATGATGTTTACCAAAGAGTGTTTTTCTATTAGCCAGGAGAACTGACTAAAACCTGTGTCTGCTCCCTAGATGCTGTAGCCAAGCCTTGTTTATTAATGAGCTTTGAAATCCCTTCTGCATCTCCCCTACTTCATGTGCCATGGTCTAGCCTTGGGCTCTGTGGTAACGGGTTGGACTTGATGATCTATGAGGTCTCTTCCAACCTTGGTGATACTGTGAGTTCCACCTCAACACGAGGAGAAATTTATTTATGGTGAGGGTGACGAAGCCCTGGAACAAGCTGCCCAGAGAGGTTGTGGAGCCTCCTTCTTTGGGGACATTTAAAACCTGCCTAGGCATGTTTCTGTGTGGTCTTCTCTCGGTGATCCTGCTCTGGCAGGACAGTTGAACTAAATGATCTCTGGAGGTCCCTTCCAACCCTTAACATTCTGTGATTCTCAGATTCTATGATCCTTCAGGGCTGGTTGTGGCTACTGAGAAGAAAACAGGGCCTTGCAGGGCTTGATTCTGCAGTCTGTGGGTTCTCACCCTTGACTAAGAGTCCAGGTGCAGCCCTGGAGTGAGGACACATCGCTCTCCTTCAGCTATTCTGAGAGGACCTGTATGGGCTTAGCTGTGATGGAAATCAGCACGTAGCTTCCGATCCACCCTCTGCATCAAGGTGACCAGGCAGACTACTTCTGTGTAAAGCCAGAGGGAGAGTCAGCCCAACTGGGCTGAATTGGTTTGTAACCCAATCACGCTTAATTTGGTTACGGGAACAACAAGGCCCGTGGAGTTTCGACCTTGTTCCTGTGCAACATCAGGAATCTGATTTGTGCTGGTCTCATAATCGGGTGCAAACAACAAGGAAAACAAGTCCTTGCCGTGGTTGCTTTACTGAGCCTAACAAACCACATCTGATAAGCCATATAATTTGCTACAGCAATTTGTGCCAAAAATAAAAGGCACAGTCCTTCAGCGCAGCACGTTTCGGAGAAAAACAGAACCCCACCCCTTCCCTCTCGAGCATCTTCCTCTTGCTTTTGCTTGCCCAGTGACACTGAGCCGATGCCTCCCATCCCAGCATCAAACTGCTGCTGGGGTACATCACCTGCCTTCCTGCCCAAACTCCTTTTGTCTCCCATACAGCTCCAGAAGATGGTCCAGGGCTGATGGCACTTGGCAGCGTTAGAAAACGATGACTGCACCACCATGATTTAACCAGCGAAGACTCTTTGTTGGCTGAGTGGCCCTGACTGGAGGGGAGGAAGCTGCAGATCTTCTCACCAAGCAATAAGCTACACCACTTTTTCTTAAAAAAACCACAAAAGACGAGAGAAGGGGGTTATTGTTGTTTTTTATCTGACAGAGTAACGTGTAAGAGATGTTCCTCCCTTCAGCTCAGTGACCAGGAAAGGATCTAGTTCTTCACGGGTGTTTTACGTATCAGGCTCCCAGTAGCAAAAGAAATTCCTGTGCTTTTCTCGGTTGTTTTTTTGTTTTGTCTTGGTGCTTACGGCGAGACAGGGGAAGGGAGGAAGCAAACAGCACAAAAGTCCTGAAGAATGCGGGCTGTCAGCTATGCTGTGAGATGGCTGGGAGGCTAAATGTGAATCGCCGCAGTGTGTTCTCTCGTTTGGGTTTTGCCAAGGTTACCTTAAAAACCTTCGTGTTTTTTGCAAAAAAAAAAATCTGCAGATGTGCTTCTTGGTTGTTAAAGGGAAAGCAGAGCAGAGGGAGGTGGGCTGAGAGGGAAGGAGAAGGGAAGGTCAATGATTTTAATTCTACCTCACGGAATTCCGGAGTTTGGAGGGCTGTGTTTGCCTGCAAGGTCATGCAATGGAAGGTAAGTACCCTGAAAGCAGAGTGCTTGGAGCTGTACAGTGGAATAAACAAAAAGGTAACCTGCGGGATGTTTGTGTGTCAAAGGTGACCACCAAACTGCCTTTCTGGCCCTCTGCAAACTCGCTGGGATCAAGGCTGCCGTTTAAAGGCAGCAGCCTGGTGTTTGCTTTAACTCCTTAGATAACAGCCCAGTCCAGAAGCCAACAAGATTTCACTTCTTACTGAAACCAACCCCCTATCAGAGTACTTAAAACTTTCAGTTCTTGTTGTTTGAGTTCACGCTCTGTTCCCTCAAATACAAAACCTGTGGGAAAACAAGTGCTGGGCACAAGGTCCTGCACCGCCGGCTTCCATGTGTACGGCACTGGGAATATCCCTTGTTTTCCCGGGGCACTGTATGCAAACATCCAGCTGATGATAGTTTGGGGGGCAAAGATGTCGCGATGCTTCGCTTGCGCAGCACTGAGCACAATGGGTTCCTAATTTATCACTCCCTCTGAGCACTACTGCTGTACACCAGTGAGTACTGATCTTGTTAGTTCTTTGTACTTCAGTTGAAGTTACCTGACAGCCTTCACGGCATCAAGAAATTCTTCCTTTACTCCCCACCCCTCCCCTTTGCCCCCCTGGGCAATTCCTGCATCGATGCATTTTAACTAGGCAGCGCTTCTGGAAGGAAGGCAAGTTTTTACAGGGGAGGCCGACCGAGGTGCACGGCAGAATAAGTGACTTATCCAAGGTCACGCAGAAAGCCTGACGCCGTGCCAAGAACAGAGTGTAAGTTCCTTGAGTTCTAGTTGAGCTCTGGGTCCACTTACCCGTCCTCCTTCCGCCTTGCTTAAGCCAAATAAACAACAGCAGCCACACACGCACGTTACGAGACGATATGCTGCAAACTCAAGTGTTTGGAAGTAGTAGGCAAAGGGTGCTCCTGCACCTTCAATTTTGAAAATTCCTTTCACTGACAGAGTGGTCAGGCCTTGGAACAGCCTGCCCAGGGAGGGGGCTGAATTTAAACCATCCCTGGAGGTGTTTGAAGAGTGTTTAGCTGTGGTGCTTAGAGATCTGGTCTAGTGGTGACCTTGGTAGGGTAGAGTTCTTGGTTGGACTTGATGATCTCAGGGGGCTTTTCGAGCCTGAATGACTCTAGGGTTCTATATGCTGCCTGGTGCCCAACCAAAATAAGTAGTTTAAAGCTGCAGCCCATGCAGCATATGGAAAGAGCAGTGTTGGAGAGGATTTGCATCTGGCAGCGCTTTGGTGGAATATGGCTCATCCCATAAATAAAGCAGCTGGTTTTGAAGTTCCTTCCCCCGAGTGCGTGGGCGCACAAGGGCTTTCAAAGGAATTGTCACTAGATCGTTCCAACATGAGAAACAGCTGATTGAGCCCTTGCCTCTGTGTCTGAAACCTTTACTGGAGGCTTGAGCATTGTTAGGCTGAACCATTAGTCTGGCAGATGCAAGCTGTGGTAAACAGGGCTGCATAATGGTGTCATCAGCTTTAGGAGTAGCTGGTGTTATCCAGGCTGTATTGAATCCTGCAGTGACTCTGCCTCTCCTGCTGCACTCCTGCAAAAAGTTGAAATCTTATTTCTGCCTTTGAGGGGCTCTTATTTTCTTTGTGTGCAAAGCTGTGCTCAATGAGCATGTTTTGGAAATACATCAGCATGACCTTTCAGCTGAGAGCCAAAAAACTGAGGAAAAAAAGGGAAGACTTTGGGAACTGCCAACCAGGAAACATTGTTGTGTTTGTTTAAAAAAGAAAACCAGAAACCCATCCAAGAATTTGTGTGTAAGTTAGAGGCTAAGTCATTCTCCTTTATAATCACTCTTCTTTTTCTGGATGCTATATTTTCAGTGAGGGTAGATAAAATCTGGCAACTTGCTCATTGGCTCGGTGTTTGGATTCCGTCCCCTTGACACTCATCTGCCTCCATAAACTTTCATCTCCTAAACTCAAAGCAAGAGCGACCAGGAAAGGGAAAAGAAAGAGGGAAGGGGGGGCTGGGAAGAAGGCTGGCAAACTGCACAGTAAAAATACAAATTGCAGCTTCTGCCATTTCTCAATGAAGAAAACATTAGCAATGGCCAAGAAGTGCAATAAAATGCCATAAATCACCCAACTTTTATTTCCTGTGTGGGAACCCTACACGCAGACGCAGTGCTGGCAGTTTCTACATAGAGGCAGGTTTTGCGAGCGTGATGATTTCATCAGGTTGTGCTGCGCCGAGTGCTTTCATAACACTTGCAGAAAGTAAATTGGATAGAGATCGAGAGGTGAAAAGCTGTGTAGTCTCCTCTTCCACCCTCCCGCTGCTCCCTTCCCCCTGCGCTGGTTGTTTTGCAGCGTCAGCCCTCCACGCATCGGCAGCTCCCTACAAGCTCTGGAAACCCCCTCCCCAGAAGTCAGGGGCCTTGTGCAGAGCTCTAGGATTTGGCCATCACAAATGCATTCCTGGTGCATTTTTTATTCATCTGCTTCCCCCCCTTTACGTCCCTTATTCCTCATTTTCTATGGGAAACTGATACTGGCAGGTAATGAGGGGTCCTTTAAATATTTCCTGATTCTCACTTGCTGTCGTGACCCTGGAGCACTCCGTGCTTTGCAGTTTCTCAACACCTTGTGCTTTTCACGGCAGAGTGTCACGGTTTTAAAACCGAAGCAGAATCCATGAGTTAAATTTTACGTGTTTTCTGCAGCAAAGTTTGGGTTTGGAGAAAGTTTCTGCCCTCCCCGCTTCCCCTTTCTTATTCCCCCATCATAACGTCTTTATTGAAGTGGGGATGAAGAGTTCAAAGCAAATGATAGATTCTTTTATTGCTGGTTGGTAAAGTGGGGTGACTGCCGTTATGTCAGGTACAAGTCAGCTCGACAAAAGCAGCCCTCCCGTTTTGCTTAGAGCTCAGTACTTTTGTAATTTGCTCTGGATCCCGATTTCATTCACTTTAAAGCTTATTCTAATTACACAGGGAATTATAGACACCTTATTTTTATTTTAAGTGTACCTGACCTCACAGAGTCATAAAAAAAACCCCAAACCCCACCAGCCAGTGTTTATATAGGACATATTAAAACACTTCCCAAGATTTTATGCCCCCTCTAGCTTTACAGCTGCAGACGACTAACGAGCACTGAGCCAAATTTCTTCCTCGGTGACACATACGCAGCCAGCCTTCCCCGACCTTAATGAGACCTCTGTGCCTACGTCTAGGGGCAGAATTTGACCCTTATTTTTTTTCCCCGGGATGGTGGGGGGCTCAGATGCATTTGGGTTCTCCTATTTTGCTTTGCTGACGGATGAGCGCCGTGCACCAGCGCGAACAATCCCGGTGTAGAGATCCTAAACATCAGCGCAGTGTTAATTTCAAGGTCTATTAGCAACACTGCGGAAAAAAAACCCCAGCCCAAACCCTATAAATGTTTGACAGGACAAAATCTGCAGGGGAGAAGAAAACATTATTCTCAAGCTTCAGGGAGGTTATTATCACAAACAATGGTGAATCGATAAATTATATTTAACACTATTAAAGTGGTTGACAGTGTTCCCGTGAGCGAGCACACCGAGGTCCTGAACGCCCGGTGCTCGCCGTCGGGTCGTGCCCAGAACAACCCGCGCAGGGTTCGGGGAAGAGCTGCTGGCAAGTGAACACTCCTCCCCCTCTCCCCCCACGTTAATAACCCAAACACAGCCTTTTCTTCCAAACCCCCCAGCTCCCCGTGCTTGTTTTGCTTTAATTCCTGAGCTGGTGAAGCGGGCTGGTGCGTTCTAGCAGGGTTGGGGTTTTTTTTTTTCCCCATTTGAGAGTGAAAAGACAAAAGCAAACAGGGTTTTGGCTATGGAATTATGACCTTCCTTGTAAAGAATTTATGTCTTTTGACTTCAGAGGGGAGCGAGGCAGGAATGCTGTTTGTATCAGCAAACTAACATGGGGAAAGGATGGGGGCAGGGAAGCGGCATCTTCTTCCTATCGCTTGGGTGCTCTCAGAGATCCTCATTTCCCAGAACTACCTTTGTAGCAGGGTAATAAAATTATTAGCAGCTGTTAAAACAAACAACAAACAACCCCAAAAAGTGCACTCCGGGACTGGCACGTCTGCGCACGCCCGAGCGCTCTGACCATTGAGCGGAGAACTTCGGAAGAGGCCCCTCTCCCCACCCTGCTGCTGCTCTGATCCCAGCCTGGTAGGGCCAGAGTGTGGCACAAGAGCAGCAGCCAGAGGCGTTTATTTCCATCCCCTCACGTGACGAATGCCAACGCTGCTCCAGCTGATGAGCACAGCATTGATTCTTCTGCTTCTTCGCATGCTTTCCCATAAACAGAGGGTGAGAGAGATGTCTCAGACTTGGAGAAACACGAGGGGAGCAGATGAAACAAGAAGGAACAAATGCAAAAAATTCCCATGACACGGCGAGCGGAAAGAAGTTTAAAAGATGAAAGAGGAAGGGTAAAGAGGTTTAAAGCCTGCTCTGGTGGCTTTAAGAATCCTACAAGTGCCACAGCTCTTGATGCTGATGTGGCTCAGTTTCTAGGGTTGAAAAATGGGGGGGTGGTGAGGGAGGGCGATTTTTCTCTTGCTCTCATTTTTTTAATCATGGAATCACGGAATGGTCTTGGCTGGGAGGAACCTTAAAGATCATCTAGTTCCAACGCTATGCCATGGGCAGGGACACCTCTCACTAGACCAGGGTGCCCAGAGCCCCATCCAGCCTGGCCCTGAACACTTCCAGGGGTGGAGCATCCACAGCCTCCCTGGGCAACCTGTTCCTGCCTCAGCACCCTCACAGGGAGAAATTTCCTCGTGGTATCTAATCTATATCTCCCCTCTTCTACCTCAAAGCTATTTCACCTTGTCCTGTGACTACAAACTCTTGTACAAAGCCCTTCCCCAGCTTTCCTGTAGCCTCTTTCAGGTACTGGAGGGCTGCTATAAGGTCTCCCTGGAGCCTCCTCTTCTCTAGGCTGAACAGTCCCAACTCTTGCAGCCTGACCCCATAGAAGAGGTTCTCCAGCCCTCTGATCATCTTTGTGGCCTCCTCTGGACCCGCTCTGACAGAAGTCTTCAGGGCTAAAAGTTTACAAACATGATCCTGGGAATCTATGACTTCTGAAAGCAAATAAAAGGAATCACGTGTGATTTGTGTATTAAAATTAGCTGCTTTTCAAGTATCCCTCATGATCCCACGGGTCAGGTTCACCACTCTGGATGCTCAAGGCTGGCAGTGTAATTTCTCCCTGCTCGCTGGGCTTGCTGCTTCTGGTTAGCTGGCTCTAGGCAGCAATTTGCTCTGCACATTCCTGTTCAGAAACCTCTGTTCATTTATTAGCAAGGCAGAAGGGCGCAAGTGGAGTGTCAGCCCCATGAATACGAATGTTCTGCTTGAACCGAGTGGCAGGCACCAGGGCAGAGACTTGGAGCAGTTTGAACCATGCCCTGCCTCTAGCAGTGCACACCCTCCCTCCCTCCCAACAACTGGGTAGAGCAGTGCAGAGCTTCCTCTACCAGGTCCCTTTAACCTAGGGGCTCTGAATTTGCAAAATTGTGACTTTATTGGGATAATCATAGAATCATATGATCATCAAGGTTGGAAAAGACCTTCAAATCGTCAAGTCCAGCTGTCTGCCCTACAACCCCTAACCACAATACCATCTCCTGAAGCACCATGTCTGCCTGTTTTTTGAACACCTCCTAGGTTGGTGCCTCCACTGCCTCCCTGGGCAGCCTGTTCCAAGGCCTCCCCACTCTTTCTGAGAATGAATTTTTCCAATCTGAACCTCCCCTGGTGCAAACAACTTGACCCCATTTCCTCTTGTTCTATTGCTAGTCAGTAGGGAGAAGAGGCCAAGACCCACCTTACTAGTACCTCCCTTCAGGTAGTTGTAGAGAGCAACAAGACCTCCCCTCAGTGTCCTCTTCTGCAGGCTGAACAGCCCCAGATCCCTCAGCCTCTCCTCATCAGGCCTGTTCTCCTAGTCAGATGCCCAGTTGCATCTGGGCTTAAGCTTTTATTCCATCCCTTTTCCCTTTTATACAGTACAAGACTGTAGTACTAGGATGAGAAGAAGGTGGTGACATTTTGGCTTGAAGATGAAGAACCTACTCTTGACAATGCAATGTTGTCTGCTGCCATATGACTTTGTGTTGAGGGTTACAGGGATTCCATGGCTGTGACTCTTGAAACTGGGAGCAGACACATTTGCATGTGCACATCCTTCCTTCCTACTCGAGGAGCCACAGTCTGGTAGAGCGGTTCAGAGATACCTCTACCAGCTCCCTTTAAACTATGGACTGTGAATATGAACCAGCTGAGGCTTGGGTAGGGGTTTACTTTTGCTGCCTGCACTCTAAGGGGAGGCAACACCTGCCACCAGGACAGGAGGGTTTTAAACCGCTGCAGCAAAAGGCTCTGGGTCTAGTCTTTCCAAGTCCTCTTCTTGCAGCTTTGCAGCTAAAATGAGTCGCAAAACAGCACAAACTGCCGCCTGTCCCCTTTGTCTGGAAGGTAGACTTGGATCTTTGAAGGGGCAGTGTGCAGAAGGAGAGTGGTTTCTGTTGCTGCTGAGTTTGCTGGGGTCTTTCTGAACTGCGTAACAAGTGTCAAAGTATTAAACAGCATTTAGCGGTAATTAAAAATGTGACCAAATCCCGAAGGTTGGCCTTAAATCCAGGCAAATCCCTTTAATATACTGGGCCAAACCGGCTCCAACTATTTCAAAACTTTGCTGCCTGTCCCCCTCTGCACTGATAATGATGGTCAGTCTTGTTATCATGGACCTCTTCCTTTGTCCTTTCCCTGCCTGCCAGGCAAAGCAGCTCTGCTGCATACATTTTCTTCTTGACCCTCCTTGTCCTTTTCTCAAGTGCCTCTTATGTTGGTTAGATAAAAGGTAGCAGTGTTCTAAAACGCTGCCTCTGTAGTTTAGCTATGTAAAATGACATTCATTCTGAAGAGTGGTAAGAAAATAATGATCTCATTAGAAGAGAGTTTAGCTGTGTAGTGGTTCCTTTCTGTAGTGGAGATTAAATAGCAGCTAACTACAAACAATAGTCACTTAAACAAAGAGCAGCATCAGAATTATTATCTCTTTTTCTGCCCTTCAAGAATATAATCAGAAATTGATCCACTCCATGTCTTCATCGAAGGTCATGAATTTTAAAGTGGAAACACTAATTTAGGTGGTTTTGGGGTGTGCATCTATACATAACGTTCCTAAACCGGCTCCTCAGGTTAGTGGTTTTAACTAATTATTGATGACATTTCACTTTTCATCTTAATGAACTTCCTCAATTGTGGTTCCTTTTTCTTCTTCTTCAGAGAGAAAGAAAACAAATCCTGGCTCGAAATGAGGGGTCAATTGGCAGAAATAATTAAAGGAAATAATAGTGTAAACAGCTTTATCTCTTCCAGGGCTGAGGAATGCTAGGAGTGCACGGCCGGCCGCTGGAAAAGGAATAGAAGTGGTTGCTCAGAGTTGTAGATGCTGCTTGGGCTGTACTCGGGATAAAAGATGGGTGGGATTTGGGAAACAGGGATCTCTAGTGTAACTCATCTAGGAGAACATTCAAGTGGGTTGCAGGACAAGCAGTGAGGAAGCCTTGAAAATCATATCCACTCCTCTCTCCTCGAATACCCCCATCCTCAGATAATGGTACACACTAGAAGTTGTGTAGACCTGGAGCTTAGGTTTAGTGGTGGCCTTGGGACAGTTGGGTTAATGGTTGGACTCAATAATCTTGAAGGTCTCTTCCAGCCATGGAATGATTTATGTTCTTACTGAAATGAGATCCTGCTTTCCTTGGCAGATGCCAGTTTGCAGCAGATCTTTCTCCTTTTACCCTCATACACCTTAGGAGCTATGGGTGGGGGGAGGCATGGAAAGCAAACCATACACGAAGCTGTTGTTGCTCAGCACTGGAGGTGTTTTTTTGCTGCTTATGCCACTGAAATCTTTGCCATGGAACACCACAGAGGGGCCTGTGTTTCAGGGATGGCAACCAGCAGTGGAGCGGGGTGTGATGGTGCTGCTGCTGCTGCATACTTGCAGCAAATCCCAGGATGTCTGGTTTGTGGTTAGCTCAAGATCTAAGTCACTCAGGGAGAAACAGCTTGTGAGAACCTTATGTTCACTGTAGTGAAAGAAAATGCTTCATTAAACATCTTTGTTCAGCATAAAGCCCCAGATTGGTAATGACCCAAAGTACAGAGCCGTCACGTTTTTTAGATGTATCTATGCAGTCACCTCTGTTCATTGTGACCTCCAAATGCCAATTATATCCCCGGGAAAATTACAATCAAAACGTCAGACTTTTCGTTAGAGATTTCCTGTCACAAATGGAAATTGGATCAGTAGCTTGGTTAAATCTTTGGTCTTGTTTGGTTTGGGTTTTCCTTTACCATGGAAAACATTGTCAGAACCTTTTTTTCCCCATTAAAAGTAGATTTTTATTGAAAAGGATGTTTTTGTCAGGGACAAAGTGTTCACAGTGTTTTGGACATAAGGAAGCTGTGGACATAATTCTAGCTGTGCACAAATACTAGCAAGACCTCTGATCTGGAGAAGATACTGAGGGCTTCACGCTGAAGAAGGTCACAGAGGGAACGAAGTGTAATCAGAGATGATAGCGGTGACTTCTACTACCCACGTAAGTCAAGAAAGAAGTGATCTAAGGACATTGTAACTCTCAAAGAAGTAGCAGGAGGAAAGAGAAGATTAAATGGTGATGTTCAAGATGCTGCTTGAGGTAAGCAAGCTCTGCTGGAAAATGGAGAGACAGCAAGAATGAAGCCAACAGAAAAAAGTGTGAGTGATGATAGGGAAAGAGAAGTTAGAAGTTCTGAAGAGTAGCAATTACTTGATACTAAAGGGTTATTTAAGTATGGGACGTGCTGGAAGACTGGCTGTCCAATGGATTTCAAGGATGCAAAGAAAGCAGTTAAGGGGAACAGGGTTCTTCCAGAGAGTTTTGACAACTTCTTTGGTTGCTAGATGGCAGGTGGCGCAGAGGAACTGAGTGAGTACGAAGACAAGTCAAACTTGTTTCACACTGGTCCTGGGCAACAGTGCAAAAAAATCCCTCTGTGCAAGTTATCTGGGATTGTGGCTGGAAGCTGCTCTGCCGGAGCTAGTGACAACCTGCAAGACAGGGACTTGTATGGCCGGGCTGAGTCCATGGGAGCTGCCTCAGTTGCTTCTGAAGATTTTTTTCGTGCTGTTAAGAGCCTCTGGGAGTTTAGCTCAGCTGCCTCTCCTGCCTCTCTGGAGAGCGAGTCAGGCAGGACAGCATGGGCTGACAAAAGCTTCGCAGCAGCAGGAGGTCTTCCACCCTGGTTTATTCATTGTGGCCCCAGGTTTTACTTATCAAAACTCCTTCGCACACAATACAAGTTTAATGCTGTCTCCGATACAGAGTATGGCTACTGTACCTTGACTTTCAATTACATTAAATCCCATTATAATCACTTTCTTTATAACAAATCCTCTTTAACACCTGAAAAGCTCAGTTCCCATGGGTGCAATGCTGTGTTCTTGAAATCAAAAACAGAGGAATTCGAATGGAAATGCATTAACTGGGAGAGTACTTTGAAAATGTGCTTGGCATGAAAGGCCGCATTCAGCTTACATTCAAACGGTGGCAGAGGAAAAAAATTCCCCGAGCCCAGCGCTCGTACACCAGCTGCCTTAAGATAGAACGCCTGAATCACTGTGTTATCACAGTAAAACATCTTGTATGGAAAATCATCACTATCCAAAGACAGGTCAAGTACAGGTTATCTAAGTACTATTATTATAGAACTGAATGTTTTCCATCAAAACAGGAGCAAGAATTTGAAGAGATTTACGGTGATGGCTAAAAGGCTCAGTGCTCTAGTTGATAAACCATGAAGCTCCTTTGCAACTTTCTTTTTTATTGCTTTTTTTTTTTTAGGTGGGTTTTTTTTTTCCTGGCTGGCAGGAAGGCACTAAAAGTAGTATGGCACACTTTGTTAGGATTCTTTCCATGGATCTGCCCTTCCTGGAAGAATGAGGGATTTTGTGTGTGATTCGCGCCATGGTTGTTGTTTTTTTCTTATGTAAAAAGTGAACTTTCTGTTGTCTGTTGAAATACCGACTCTGTCACACTTTGCTGGGGGAGAGAGAGAATATTTCTAGTGCAGAGGCAAACCTGGTACCTCCATTCCACACAGCCAGGACTGTCTCAATGCATATTACCTATAGTTTGAATAAGAAATGCTCTCTGAGGAGTCCTAGGAAGTAAAGTGATTGATATAACTCGTGCCTTTAGTGTACTGTTCCCAGCTTGGTTTTGTTTCACATACTAGTGGTGTTTGCTGAGGGATCCTGAAAGCTTAGCTACACGTATTTGGTTGTGAGTTACTTGTGGGGTGCTCTGGTACACTGGTCAAACATAAAGAGTAGATACACTTTAGCTGTAAAAATCATATAAGCTTAGGGTTGGAAGTGACCTCCAAACATCATCTAGTCCAACCCACCGCCAACAAGCAAGGACATCACTCACCAGACCAGATTGCCCTGAGCCTCTTCCAGCTTGACCTTGAATATCTCCAGGAATGGGGCTTCCACCACCTCTCTAGACAACCTGTTCCAGGGATCCAGCACTGTCAGATTAAAGAACCTTTTCCTGGTATCTTACTTAAATCTACCCTTTTCCAGCTTAAAGCCATGACCCCTCGACCTAGTGTTCCCTGCCCTATTGAACAGTTCTTCCCCAGCCTTCTGATAGCCCCTTTCAGATAGGGACTGGAAGTTCTCTATAAGGTTCCCCAAGAGCCTTCACCTCTTTAGGCTGAACAACTCCAATTGTCTCAGCCTGTCCTCATAGAAGAGGTGCTCCAACCCTCTGACGAGAAGTCCTCAACCCTGTTCTTACGCCGAGCACCGCTCCACCTCTGTGCTTTCTGTACAACAAGTTGTCCATTGCAGAGACACTGTTTGCAGGACATGTTTTCTTGCTTGTGAAATGATTGAACGCATAGACTATAACTTACACCACCCCTCTGGCATACACATCCAGTGACACCTTCTTGAAATGCCTTAAAGCTTGGTCACTTCTCAAGAAGTACCTCTTCTGATTTCTACCAGCGGTGCTGGTAAATGCTGTGTGCTTTGCTGAGGTGGGAGGGTTTCACACATGGTCCTTCTAGACCACATCCACAACAAAAACATTATCATGGTTTTCCAGTGTGAGCAGCTGCCTTGTGGCCTACAGTGTTGAGTATCAGTACCATATCGTTGGCATTTCTGGAGCTGTTCCATCTTGTGTGGGACTTCTATATTTTCCTCAAGCCTTGAACCTTCTGAGATGCTCTGCTGCAGTGTGTGCTTGTATAGACCATGGGTTGTAAATAGGGTGGATGGGTCACTGAATCCTCAGGGCATGATTATATCTACTTTTGTGGTGACTTAAGTTCTTCACCACTCTCCTAGCTTGCTTAATGTTTTCATCCTCCTCACTCATGTTCCTGCTTTTTGCTGTCTTCTCAGCTGAAGGTGGGTCTTGCAGAACCACTGTGGGCTTTCATCTGAGCCATAGCAACGGTCTAGGTGATCCTGCTCTGGCAGGGGGATTGGACTAGATGATCTTTAGAGATCCCTTCCAATCCCTAATGTTCTGTGATTCTGTGTGATTCTGTGATATCTCTGATTCATCTATCCGTGGGGCCGCACTGAGCTTGGGGGCAGCGGTGGTAGGGCCTGTCTTGGTGACAGCGCAGCTCTAGATCAGCTTGTTATGACTGTACCTGCACCTTTTGCATTTGAAGTATGTCACACACATTCCTCCTCGATTTTTGAAGGAGGGAGGCAGGAGTAGATGCTGCCAGTTCTGCCATGTACTATTAGAAGCAGAGGAAATATGGTGGCTTTATTGAATGGTGAGTGTGCACTGCACCACGAGGCAGTGCTCTCTTCCAGAGGTAAAAAAAAAGCTCTTGTGGGTTTTTTGTGTAGAAATCTTTTTATAGATGATTGTGTGTAGAATTTTGCGGAAGTAGCATACTCCCTTTTGCAAAGCGGAGCTCAAAAACTGTCTGAATTTTGTGGAAAGGTTATGTAACTGTACTCGTTCTTTAAATAGTACTTTTTATTCAGACTTCTTACTTTCTCATCAGCAGCAAAAAAGGGGCATATTTTCCTAGCACAAATGGCAATTTCCAAAGTAGTGTAATTAGTTCACAAAAACTGCCTTTTGTCATATCTCCTCGGCTGAAATGAAAAAAATGATGGACTTTCTCATTGTTAAAACAAAACCACAGCTATCATCATCGAATCATCGAATCATCGAGTCATCGAATCACAGAATCACAGAACCACAGAACCATAGAACCATAGAACCATAGAACCATAGAATCATAGAACCATAGAATCACAGAATCACAGAATCATAGAACCATAGAACCATAGAATCACAGAATCACAGAATCATAGAACCATAGAACCATAGAATCACAGAACCATAGAACCATAGAACCATAGAATCACAGAATCATAGAACCATAGAACCATAGAATCATAGAACCATAGAACCATAGAATCACAGAATCATAGAACCATAGAACTATAGAATCACAGAATCATAGAACCATAGAACCATAGAATCACAGAACCATAGAACCATAGAATCATAGAATCATAGAACCATAGAACCATAGAATCATAGAATCATCGAACCATAGAACCATAGAATCACAGAATCATAGAACCATAGAATCACAGAATCATAGAACCATAGAATCATAGAACCATAGAACCATAGAACCACAGAATCACAGAATCATCGAACCATAGAACCATAGAATCACAGAATCATAGAACCATAGAACCACAGAATCATAGAACCATAGAATCATAGAATCATAGAACCATAGAACCATAGAATCATAGAATCACAGAACCATAGAACCATAGAACCATAGAACCATAGAATCATAGAATCACAGAATCATAGAATCATAGAACCATAGAACCATAGAATCACAGAATCACAGAATCACAGAACCATAGAACCATAGAACCATAGAACCATAGAATCATAGAATCATAGAATCATAGAACCATAGAATCACAGAACCATAGAATCACAGAATCACAGAACCGTAGAATCATAGAATCATCGAACCATAGAACCATAGAATCATAGAATCACAGAATCATAAAATCATAGAACCATAGAATCATAGAATAATGGAATGGTTTGGATTGAGCGGGACCTTAAAGATCACCTAATTCCAACCTCCTGCCATGGGCAGGGACACCTCTACCCACACCAGGTTGCCCAGAGCCCCATCTTGATGCTTCCAGCCTTGATGCTTCTAGCAGTCAAGCAGCTACAACCTCCCTGGGCACCCTGTTCCAGTGTCTCAGGACCCTCCCTGTAAAGAATTTCCTCCTAATATCTAATTTAAATCTCACCTCCTCTAGCTTAAAGCCATTTCCCCTCATCCTATCACTACGAACTCTTGGAATCATACGACTAGTTGTGTCATAGGTCTACAGAAAACGATACTGCAGCAGTGCTGTGGATTCATGACTTCACACTTTGGTTGCCAAATTTTGGATAACCAAGAAGTGGCAACCGTTGTCTCTTTCTTTGCCCATCTCTCCTGAGAGAGAACTTGGAGCCTTATAAAAAGAGGTATGGCTCGAGTGCTACGGGGAGATAAGCAGGAGGAAGTTATAAAAGCTTTAATCCTGCAAAGTGACTCTAGCAAATTCATGTAGACTTTAGCTGTCTGAGGATCAGCTGAGTTCAGCAGTTATTTTTAGGACCTAAACAGAAGGAAGGGGCACTTGCATAAGGAAAAATACTGCTAGTGATATGGCTAAGAGGAGAGGAAAGAGATGAGTAAGGAATTAAAAAGGGATAAATTGAAGGCAGTGGGTTATAAGGAATGATGCCTGCTGGAAAAGAATGGTCTAACAGAAAACATCTACAATAATAATTGGGATGATTTCATGTTGGGTGGTTTTTTTGGACAAACTATGACAAGATCATAAATTGTAGCAGCAGCCTCAAGTCATTTCTCCAGTTTGGGAAATAACTTTACGATTAAACTTAATTCAGAGTTTCTTATAATAGTTTTATAATAAATTTATTGCAAACGAATAAAAGAAAGAAAAGAAAGAAATCATGGGAATAGCAGAGAGTAACTAAAATCTTGTCACCCTCTCACGCTCATCTCTCTTGCGTGTTCTTATACTGAAACCCTGCCAATAACTAATTCATTTTTAATGATAAACACACGATGCAAACATTTCTGTTGCATCCCTTAGATGATGGTCATGGGTGAAGAAGGGAGAAATATCCTCTGAGCGGAGGCTCCTCTTTACATGAAGATATAGTTAATCCTAAAATCCTAAAAAATGATAATGTAAATAAATTTGGGGTCTAAAAATAGGACGTAATTTTCAAAAGCTTACTTAAATAGACCCAAGCCACAAAATAGAAGTTGATTGGAATAAGGTTTTAAATAGAAGTTTATGTGAGTAGGCACAAGCCACAAGTTTCACATCCACATTTAGAAAACCCCCCAGTTTTAGGAGTGTTCGGAGCTATGGTTTTCGTTTCATCCCATTATAACACTAAACGTTGCTTGTCATTCAGATTGGTGCTCACATTTCATATGCATCCAAAACGAGGACTTTCATTATGTGCTTTGGTTTAAAGTTATAGCTCGTGAATGAAAACAAGAACCTCTTTGCTTTTTGCCAGTTACTTTTTAATCAAACACTACAATTTTCCTTAGTAGTTCTGCTGTTGGGCTGTGCCGAACAACCACGTTGACCTGAGGTTTTCCAGAAACAGAAGCAGGTTTTCCAATGTCTTCCATGAAGATGTTGACCATTAAGGTAATTAAATTAGTGAACGTAGGAAAACCCTACAAACACAGTTGAGAATATTGTGTGATTTGTCATCGTGGGGTATTGAAACTAAAATCTGTTTCGTAATCCAAATCCTCAAGAGAGCTGAGCTGCAAATGGTGTAACTCAGCATAAATGTAATGGCACGATGCCAGTTTATAACAGGAGGTTCTCTGTGTCTCTGAGGGGTTGGCTTGGGTTTCTGAAAAGAAAATTATCCGTGCAGTGACATCTTCTCCCACTGCAGCTGGCACAGAGGAGTTCAGTGGAAAAAAGCTGGTGCTGCCCTTGATGGGACCTGGCTTTGAGAGCAAGCAATGGCCATGCTTTGCCTAAACAGTGGTCCTAGTGATGCTAGTAAACAAGAGATACACTTTGATGGTCTCTGAGGTAGGAAAGACAAGAAAAACATTGCTACGTTAGCGTGTTGCCAAAGCTGCAGCAGCTCCAGCAATGGTCTGCCTGGTTTCTCTGATGAGGAGATGGGCATGGGCAAAAGAGAGAGAAGAAGGATGCAAGGAGGGCAAGGTAAATAGAATCATAGTATTATAGAATCATAGAATCATGTGTTGGATTGGAAGTGACCTCCAAAGCTTATCTAGTCCAACCCCCGCTGCAGCAAGCAGGGTCATCACTCACCAGATCAGATTGCCCAGAGCCTATTCAAGCTTGACCTTGAGTGTCTCCAGGAATGGAGTCTCCACCACCTCTTGAGGCTACCCGTTCCAGGGATCCACCATCTTCAGATTAAAGAACTTTTTCCTGATGTCTAACCTAAATCTACCCTTTCCCATGTTCAAAACATGACTCCTTGTCCTATCATTCCATGCCCTATTGAGCAGTTCTTCCCTGGCCTTCTGACAAGCCCATTTCAGGTACTGGAAGGTCACTATAAGGTCCCCTGGGAGCCTTCTCCTCTTCATGCTGAACAACCCTAACTCTGTCAGCCTGTTCTCGTAACTGAGGTGCTCCAATCCTCTGAGCATTTTCATGGCCTTGTCTGGACCTGCTCCAACAGGTCCTCATTCTTCTTGTGTTGGGAGCTCCAGAGCTGGATGCAGAACTCCAGGTGAGGTCTCACCAGGGCAGAGCAGAAAGGCAGAATCACCTCTCTGATGCAGCCCATTTTGTGGGTGGCCTTCTGACCTGCAAATATAGCAGTTAATGATGAAAACTGTATGTGACTGGAGCTTTTTGATAGAGCTCCTGGCTAAATTGGGTGAATCATTATGCTTTGGGGAAGCAGAAGAGCTTGTCATGCATGATGCAAGATCATGTTCATAGGGAACTGCAAGTGTCTTTCCTGCTGCACCACAGGCTGCTCCTGTGGCAGGTAAAAAAACTGCGATTAAGAAATGATGCCAACGTGCCTGAGACATCTGCTCTTTGGGTTTGCCTCTGTTTTGTCACAGCAAAGTGTGCTACAGGCTCATTGAGTGAAAGGCTCACCCTGGTGTAGCTGGTGAGATGCTTTAGCCCTAGGTCACATCTGCTCTCAAAAAACGATGTCAAAGATACAACCTAGGTTCTCTGAGACTCGAAGTGCCAAAAATACCCTTACTAAGGCTGCACTTTTCTGCCCCCTGGGTACTTTGCTTACATCTTTCTAGGCAGACTGGCTACACATGAGAGTTGGACATCTGAGTGAAGGAGCAGAGCATTATTATTTGGTGATGATACAAAAATAGGCTGAGGGAAACACAGAGAAGCTCCTTGTTCTCTTCTGAAAGTACACAGCGTCATAGAATCATAGAATCCTCATGGCTGGAAAGGACCTCCGGGATCATCAAGTCCAGCCCTCACCCCAACATCTCCTTAACCCCTAGACCATGGCATTTGCAGATAAACCATTGGCCTAATGAATGAGACCAGTTTATATTTTCTTTCAGGAATGGCTTGAAAACAATTTTGCTCTTCACCCTGCTGTTTCACAGAATCACAGAATTATTGAGTCTGGAAAAGACCTCTGAGATCATCAAGCCCAGCCTGTGACCTGACACCACCACAAAAAGAGAAAACGCAGCTCTCCTGTCCCTTGACAGCTGATTCTATAAATCCTGCTCTTAGATTTTTGGATTCCAAATGGAAAATACTTTCAAGCAGTGTGTTTACACTGGCCCAATGGGCAACCTTACCGGACATCTCACAGACTCCTTGTCATGTCACTCACGTTTCAGTATTTAGCCATGTCTGCCTTCAAATCAGGAGAAATGGAAAGAACTTTTGCTCACCATTTCATTAATTCCTCTTTTGCTCCAGCTCCAAAGCCCGGTTCTCCTGTCTGTAGCTCAGCGTTGGGAGCCGGCAGGATACGTACTGGCTAATACACTAGGAAAAAAATGCGTTATCCCTGCGGGGATAGAATTAAGCACTTGATGTTGGTGACGAGGTATATAGTGAGACTGTTAGGAAAAAAAAGTGCAACAACACCACCAAAAAAGAGGCTAGCAGAACTGCTAGAAATTTAGATGCCTTCTTGTGGAGCCTCAGTAGGCTGCTACACACCTCGAAGGCAGCTCAGCTCAACGAAGATAAGGCAGCCGCGTCTTTTACACTAGCAGATAGCCTCTGAGTTTTGGGAACGTATCTTGTGCTTTTGGCAAAGGTTGATGAGTCATATATATTCCTTGTGTGCTCAACGTGAGGATCAGGCTAAAGTTAACCCCGTTTGGAGGCAGCAGGTAGCCAACTTGACACCGCGATCCATTATGCTAAAGAGAAATGTTTCTGTCTAAACCCAGAGGTAAACTGCACAGACAAGAAGTCATTGAAATGAATTATGTGGCCAATCTTGTTAGGGCCGGGTCAGAAGCAGAGATATCTCTCTATTTCCGTCCCTCAACCTCCTAAGTACATTTAGCCTTTACACTATTAGACTTCCCTGGGCCCTTTTTTAAAATGTCACCTGCTCTACAGATTCCAGCGTTTCGTATTTTTAGACGCCGGGGTCAGGGCGAGTGCAAAAATAACGACATTTCTGCCCTTACAAGTAATTCCTTCATTTTATTGCTTGTAGGAATGAGCCGTAATATGGAGTGAAGGAAAACTGCTTAACCATTTTAACCTCTTGCAGCCTGAGACAGAAATCACAAAGAAAATGAGCCTCTTCCTATGCTGATGACCCTCCTTGTACCTTCCACCTCCACGAGAAAAAGCCCTCCCGGTGTGCTTTTGAAGCTACTGGTGTGATGGGCAGTAGGGGAGGGTGTTGTCAGGTGTTATGTTCTCCCAGCCTTTCTGGAAAGCAGCCTCACCAGAAAACCAGCCGAGCTGATGCTCTTATTTCACTAGTAGCAATTAGAAGAATTAAATTAATTTATCACCTACCACGTGGGGTTTTTTTCCCTTCAGAGCAAGGTCAAATGCTTGTTCTAGGCCCTTTCTTTCTGTCATTGAATTAAGACTTTTTTCTCCCCCTTTGCCCCCCCTTAATGTGCAGGGCTATGTCACCACTCCTGAACAACGAAGGAAAGTAGTTTTACGTGGAATCAATTATCACTACCAGACCCCAACATACAATTTGTGAATAGAAAGACCTGGCTTGAAGGGGTTTTTTTTCCCCTTCTAGGAGATGCTGCTGAGCCCATGTAATTTCCATTTTAAGTGTGGGGATATTTTTTTCCATGTAATTTCCATTTTAAATGTGGGGATATTTTTTTCAAATTAGCCTAAATAAAAAAGCCCTTAAAGAAATCCATTTTGAATTTAACCTGGAAGGTGCGTTATTCTCCAGACCTGCCCGTGAACGTGGATAAAATCTTCTCAGTGCCGTTGACATATTTCAAGGCTTGGATCAGTGTAAAACTGCCTCTTGCATACTTCAAGGACAACCATCCATTTTCCCTTCTGCTAAGTGGGAAGAATAATTCTATATGGCCAGAGACAGAAATACCTACTGAACGCGACATGCGCGTGCTCTTTGTCTTCAATTTCCGAATGGTTCTTGCCTTCCGATCATTATAGTCTCAGAATGGTGTTTTCTGCTCCTGCCTTCGCTGGCCAAGATTGAGCCCAATAACGAAGAGCAAGACTATCAAACAGAAAAGACCATCTCGCAGAGATATTCTCAGAAACGCTGTATTAAACCCAGTCTTCTGGGAAGGCGTTTTTAGAAACGGATCTGATTTACTGTAAGGCTGCCTTGCAGTGGTTAACCTGGTGTAGTTTTCCACAGGGGAATACATCCAAGTGTGGTGGTGGAATAAAGCGAAGCATGTGTTTTTTATTAAGAACTCTTAGCCCTTTACCATTTCTGTAAGGAAACACCGCCGCGGACGATAACTGAGCAAAGGAAAGATCATATTTTAAGTGAATTCCTATGCAATCAGTGATGACTTTTCATGCCTTTTCATCACTTTTATTAGTGTTTTAAAGGAGCAATAAAGAGAACAGAGCTATTAAAACCATGAAGTCCTCCACGAACCCTTTGGTGCCAAAAGAATAAGAGAAGAATCTAAACTACTTGTTATCATTTCAGTGTTTGTCGAAAACGTGATTTAAAAACAGAAAGGAAGAAGGAATTACGTGTTGATCTATACTTGGTGCAATCGGGCTTTTGAACCAAGTTTTGAGGCCCATGTTTTCATAATTGTGCATGTGCGACTGATTGGAATTTTATGGCAGGCGAGTTTTCCTTGAGGAAAGAAGATGGATTACTGAGTCAATATTTGAAGGCTCTTTTGTTTTGCTTTGTTTTAATGTTATTGAAAAGTCTGGGTGGCAGCAATGATAGTTGATCTATAGGTCACAGATTAGAACTAAAGGAAATAATTAGGCATAGTTGGCAATCAATTGGTTGCACATGGCCAGTACTGGGGAGCAGACGTTTAAAATAGTTGTCTCGTGCGCTTTCCGTCCGTGCAAGGATGAAGAAATATGAAGCTGTACTACTGGTCAGGGGACTTTGCTTGAGAAGAGACTTCTGGATCAGGTTAGTTTTTGTTTCTTAGAATAGATCTCCTTTAAAAGCTACCTACGAGGCATTTAGTGAAATGAAGGGGTCAGTCTCTTCTCCCAAGTCACTAGTGATAGAACAAAAGGAAATGGGGTCTAGTCGCACCAGGGGAGGTTCAGATTTGATATTAGGAAAACCCTTTTCACAGAAAGAGTGGTGATGCCTTGGAGCAGGCTGTCCATGGAGGTGGTGAAGGCCCTGTCCGTGGAGGTGTTAAAAAAAATGAGTAGCTGTGGCCCTGGGGAACGCGGTTTAGTGGGGGTGGTGGGGTTGGGTTGGTGGCAAGACTGGATGGTTTTGGGGGTCTCTTCCAACCTTAACAATTCTATGATTCTATGTTTCTAAAAAATCTGTTGGGGTCAAAAAAGAGAACATCTGCATGCAGGGCTACCTGATTCTATCCAAGGTTATTCCAGCAGGATGCAGGTGATCCTTAGGCTGTAACTACTGCCTACAGACAGTATGTTAAGAACTCTGGGAAACACATTAAGAGGTTCACTTCTGGAAACAATACTCCTCTGTCAGATCTTGTAAAGCAATACAAATCACAGAGATTCCATAAACTTTACAGGTCTTGTACAGCCATTTTTCTTGAAAAAGGCAACTTTGCTGTTGCCCTTGGCTCCGAATAAAAGTCTTGACTTCTCTTATGACATGTACTTGGAATAAAATTAATCCCTCAACTTAATGAGATATTGTCAATTAACATGGTTGAGGGACCAGAGTTTCTTCTTCTTCATCTCTCCTAAATGCTTTACAGAATGGAACATTAATTAAAGCACACAGACACACGTGTATGCCTGTGAATGTATTTACATGAGTGCCTCTGTAAGTGCTTTACATGTATGCCTAGGTGAAGCACATAGAGCTCACATCCTCACGCACATGCAGATGCGTTCCTAAGTAGAGCAGCCTTTAATGAAACCGCCTATTATTTGAAAAACTTGACTTGAGATACGTTTGGTTTCATTTTTCAGCATTTCCATCCCTCTCTGAGGTGAGTGTATTCTCACTGAAGGA
Source organism: Phoeniculus purpureus (assembly GCA_028565055.1). NCBI lineage: Eukaryota > Metazoa > Chordata > Aves > Bucerotiformes > Phoeniculidae > Phoeniculus > Phoeniculus purpureus. The sequence continues at coordinate 25,508 of JAOXOE010065434.1, forward strand.
AACACGAGAGAAAAAAGAAAGACACCTAAACTGAACTTGCTAAATCTGAGGTACATGAAATTGGGGGATGTTTTAAGAAAGGTTGCTTCGATTTCTCTGTTCCTTTTATACACAGCAGTTTTGTGCCAGACTGAGTACTGGAGGAGAAAATGATTAAAAAATATCATAGCCATAATTTCTGTTTAATTCTCGTGCTAGCCTAGGCTATTCGTAATAACAACGCTGTCTAGCTCTCTTCTGGATCCTTCATTGAGTGGTCTCAGAGATGTAAAAAGAAAACAAATTAAAAATGCATGTGTTCCTGATTTCAAAGACGTGGAAGCTGAGACAAAGTAGAGAAAAGTGATTTTTCTCAGTGTCACTCATGAGGCCAGTGGCAGAAGCAGGGACAAAATCCAGACTTGCTGAGAACCAAATCAGCCATCCACTTTCCAGAGACTAAAAAGCATCATTCCCCATCACGGGATGGTATCACAAACGCTCTTCCTCAGGCTACTTGTCTACCAAGCATGCAGAAGGATTGTTTTTTCTCTTGTTTATTATCACTCAATCTATTTTCTACCCTGGAACTAAGCACAAGAGACCCACGCTAAATTTCACATCTCAGAAACGGACATTTTTGCAGAAGCCATGCTACCATTTATCTTTTTTTTACAACGAGGCTAGATCCTTCATTCTTTCATTCCTCATAAAACCGGCAAAACCTTTTCCATCATCATTTCCTTTAAAAAATCACCTTAGGTATCGTTCAGTTGTGAAAAATTGAAATAGCCCCAAGGTTGAATGTTTGAAGAAATCATATCCATGAAACTGTGGGGTCTTAAAAACACCATGCCTAAACTCTCTTGATTTTGGAGGCCACTTAGTGGCTCCGACACTGCAATATTCCCAACAGCCTGTGCCTCCAGTGCTGCTGATTGAGTTTTCCCCCAGTAACAGAATTTTTATTCTGGAGTTATTTCTTTCGTGCTGCCTTGAATCTCGTGCTTATGGGCTCACATTAAGAACCCTGAATATTTGCCACTTCTCCTTATTGACTAAAGATAGCACAAGAGGAAACTTGCATCAGGGTCAACGTGCGTCAGAGGAGGTTCAGAGTGGATATTAGGACATATTTCTTCCCAGACAGAGTGGTGAAGCCTTGGAACAGGTTGTCCAGGAAAGAGGTGAAGACATTGTCCCTGGAGGGTTTCAAATAAATGGGTAGGCAAGGTGTTTCAGGAGATGGTTTAGCGGTTAGGGGTTGTAGGGCAGACAGCTGGACTTGATGGTCTTTAAGATTTTTTCCAACCTTGATGAATCTATGATTCTATGTGGTGGACACCGCTCTAGTTTCAATTGGACAGGTGCAAATGACTTGAGAATGACGCTGAGACGGTAAGTAAGTAACTACTACCATTAATCCAGAATTTGGGAGATAATAACGACCCCGCATTAAAAAAAACATGTAAAAAGCCAGTGACTGTGAAATTTTCCAAAGATCCATGTGGATGGCTTTGCCAGACATCTGTTGAATGGAGCAGATATGGAATGACCTCTTTGCAGCCAGCTTTGGTTTGTTCTGCGGAAGGTGGAGTTGGAGTTCTGGCGTCAGAGAAGCTGCTTCTCTCCTAGTGAAAAGAGCTTGCTTTTCTGTCTTCAACTCGGACTGCAGGTGGGACGAGATGACTGGAAGACTGAGACGGTTACAAACAGTTTGCTTGAATTTCTCAGCTTGTGGAGTACCAGCAGTGGGGGACTTACAGTCTCTTGTATCTTAATGTTTTCCTAATTTTTTCAACACCAACTAAGCTTCAGTGGCTTAGTGCTTCACCTGGGTTTGTGATGACTTCATAGACCGCTGACTTGTTTCACGAGGCTAAAATTCACTGCCTTTACAACCGTATCCTGCCACAGAGTTTCATGCAACGGTGCCATTGACTTCCATGTGAATTCCGTGTATGAAACAATGACTGGAAATGCCTGTGGTATTGCACACAGTGACACCACATCCCATGAAAGCAGCGCAGAACAATAGCCAAAGGTCTCACTTGGCAATAAGATCATGTCTAGTTTCGTTACTTTTTTCTTTCTCCCTCATCAGGACCTTCCAGGGCATGAGGTGTAGATTTTGGGACTGTTAATCTCTAAAACACCCCTTTCCACTGAGCGAGATCCTAAAAATAAACCACACCTTAGCCATTCTACCAGCAGAATATCCCACAAAGAAACTTCTGATAGAAAAATGGACATGACTGGCATTTGGTCTTGTAAAACAACTTCCTCAAGAAAGGGAAATTAAACAGTTTTCTTTTGCTAAAACGAAGCAACGAGCCCTAACAACAGGAGCACTATTGAACTCCATCCAAAACGCCGAAGTTAACGCAAAGTCTTGCAGACTCCAATGAGTTTTGGGGGATGTGGATTTTGAATTAAAGAGAAAAACATGAGCTTTGTTACAGAACTGTGCTGTTGGCTGGACTTGATGATCTCAGAGGTCTGTCCCAGTCTCGATGATTCTGTGATTCCCTAACAACGGTTTTCTTTATCACTTAGGCTGCCCATCACAAACAGGATTCATGAGACTAATTTGTTGTTCAGGAGTGTGTGAGCAAAGCGCTCCTCATGTACAGATAGACTGTGTTAATTAATCAGATCACTATTTATTTAGTTTTGTGTATTATTTAGGAAGTGTTTTCAAAATATTTGTTCCTTTTACAATGAGTATGTTACCCTGAAATGACAGTTTCCTCCACGTAGGCTGAAGTAAATTACTGCAGCCAGAGAGACCAATAGCAAATGTGACTCAAAAAGCTAAAGGAGAGAGGTTTTCCTCTCTACAGGGGAAAGCATTTTCAAGTCTGCATTGCATCCTATCGAATAATGCTGGGCCTTATAATCTAATGCAGTACTTACAGCACCCATAAATCATTCAGTCTGACACAAACACAAAGAATATTCATTCTTTTCTTTGAGCAGAATGCAATCATGCCTTAACACTGCCTTAAAACCAGTGAGGAGTCATATCCAATAACTATCCCAATTATCTCTCAGCACAATGTTTTCCACCTGCAAGGAATGATTATGTGTCAGTAACAATGATAAAGTCCTTAAAGAGATGTCGATGCCTCATGGAAAAATTTGAAAGACATATTGTTTAGAGAGTTCTGCTTAGAGACTGCATCGTATCTATCTGAGCTATTTCTTTTCCCTATTTTTTTATTACTAAGGACATATGCATAAAGGGATATTGGGTCTCAGGGAAATCATCATTATATAGCTGAAGTAAAAACTAGCAATCAGGTGTGCTTGCTTCTTGGGTTGGCAGACACTTCAGAAATGACCTTGGGCAGAAGTTCTGCAGCTGCTGTGTCTTGCTCGAGGACAGTGCTCGTGTGAGGCTGAGCAGTAATTAGTGGTAAAACGTTCCGTACCGTTAGATGGATTGTGGCAGGAGAAGTGTTGGAGCATTTTCTTACCATTTATTCCAGAAGATGTTTTTTCTCTTCCTGTTAAGCCTAAATGCAGAAAGGAGTATCAGACAATTGCTGTGTTAGGAGCTGTAATAAAAGAGCTACTGAAAAAATTTAAGTAGTAAAGTTCAAGAAAGGAGGAGATGGAGAAGGCAGTGAGAGGTGGTGATCTATTATTAAAGTTACTGAAAGTTTTGATACCAAAATATGGAGAAGAATCTGTGTTTCGTGTCTTGGTTGCTACCTCTATATGGGCTGATAGAGCTGTCCTAATCCCGGTTGGGCTCTAACCTGGTAGATCAATGTATTATCTGGAGCCTTGTGCTACCTGGACATGCCTGGGTGGCTTCTAGGCAAAGAGCTGTTGGTCAGTCTGTGCACTCTGAGCAAACAGCTCTGCTTCTCACAGCATTAAACGTTTACTAGACCACATCACATCTGTCTGCTGGAGGTGGCGGATGTACTCGCGTTGCAGAATTCAGCTCTGGTTTGCAGACGTCACCAGCGTGCACTCAGTCTGCTTTCCCTGCAGCATCGTTTTAAGTGTGTTTTAATGAGCAGGTCCTCCTGCAAAACAAGGAAAGTACCAGAAACACGGTGCTTAGTGTTCCCTCCCTTTTCCAGAGATCTTAGAAGAGATTTTTGTCTTCTTATTGAAGGGGTTTCCAAATCGCAAGCTCCAAATTTCAGCGTTACCTTAACCCTTTTTATCCTTAAAGCGTCACAAATATCCCTATATAAAAATCTATCTTTATATAAAGTATCAGACCAGATGCTAATGTACACAGACAACATTTTCAGAAGTCAAACTCTTACTTACTTAATGCTTTCACCAAAGTTTTAACCCCTTGTGTCTCCCGGCGACTTTAGCAGGATTAGCAGTGGCTGCTGATCCAACACAATCACGTCACTACAGAGGTCTGGTTTGAATTTGGAGGACAGGCTGCTGTCAGCCAGGTGAGAAAATGATGATCCTTTGCAGGGTTCCTTCAGGTTGTTGCCATGAGACTGACAGTCCAACAAGTGAACCACCAAGGTTTACACCATCCCTTGAACTTTTAATTGCACGTCTGTACTGAATTAGCTCCCATGGCTTTTGAATGTATCTAACCCTTGTTTTAATTGACTGTGCTCCTTGATCTGGATGTCATCATGCAGAATGCATTGTTAAATGGTTTTAATGACTTCCTGTGTGTGTAGCAAGCAGAAGTAAGCATACATTAAGCAACATGTGTCAATCAGAATTGACTTGCTCTTACATTTCATTGCTTGTGTGGCTTGACATCAGATCCTTAATGCTACTTTAAGGCTTCTTCTGTGGCCACATGTTAATCCTTTCTTGCTAAACCTTCCAGAACAGTGTCCTTTCCTGGTGGCTGATATATTGAAACCCTAAGTGCCAGAGAGGAAAAAGAACCCCTGCCATTGAAATGCATGAAGAAGTGAATGGCAGACCGTTCACTTCACTTGTACATTAAAGAAATGTCTGGTTTGTCCTTCACAGAGTGAAACAGCTGCTTTGACATGATTGTCGTCTCTTGTATGATGTTCAACCTCAGTGTTAAAGCCGTTGTGAGTCTGGTTCAGATATGCACATTTAAAACAGAATTCTGAGAAGACATCGTTTTGCAGACTCAACCATTTACATTAACAATGTGGGGTTTTAGTTTCGAAATGAAATTTGGAAATGGGGCGCTACAGGGCCATATTTGATTCAGTAAATCTGCTGTCTACAAAATTCCTTTTTCTAGAAGTAAAAAGGGAGTGGAGCACCTCCCTTATGAGGAAAGGTTGAGGGAGCTGAGTCTCTTTAGCTTACAGAAAAGGAGACTGAGGGGTGACCTCATTAACGTCTATAAATATGTGAAGGGTGGGTGTCAGGAGGATGGAGCCAGGCT